>KB672869.1:1270859-1286079 GCA_000349145.1 Anopheles dirus | reverse complement strand
GAAATTTGCCGCGACAATCTGGAAAACCGTGTCAGTTTGACAGCTATTTTAGAACAAAATCGTAGCTCGCGGCTCGCGGCGCGAGCTCTAAAGTGGTCGTCTAGAGCCGCCGTAAAACAGCAAACATGTCGGTCGTTTAAGTAGGCCTGTACGACCGTATCCTTTCCATAAATGGATGAAAAACTCATGTCTAGATATATCATTTATTCTTATTATTAAGTATAATAAGCTACTTCATCGACTTCGAATCGTTGAGCCACTATGCGCGTATGCTTGTATGACTTGCACTATGCGCGTATGCTTGTATGAACGACCATGCGCTTACGCGCCTGAGGATGCAATTTTCTATTGGTTGGATACATAGAGAGTACTAACGACGATTAAAATTGTTTTATATGTAAGATTTTCTTCTTCTGTTAATTTATAAAACTTTTCCATTTTTTTTTGGTCCTCCGGCTGGTTTCCATCCGGTTTATTTTAAAATTAACGGTTCTACTTCGAAGCATTGTATACGCATATACATATGCATATACGTGTTACCATTCTCTAGGATCACCAGAGCAGAGATTACGTTTTCAAAGAACGTTGTGTGTTTTAAGGTGATCCAATGCATACATTCAATTGTGCATTAAATCTTTGGCCACTTTTCAGCACTGGAAGTGCCGCTGAAACCCAAGACTTAAATTAGCAATAATCGTATGGAGCGATATTATGGTATTAAAATGAAGAAGAATGCCACATTTTAGCATTTAGAGGTGTTTTTCAACCATCTGATCAAAGTGCGGTAGGACATTGTAATGAAACACACAGATTCGTGTTTGCCTTCTTACCGTTCTTAGGGATTTTTAGGACACAATTTAGTCATTTTTTTTTTCTTTAACGACACATTGTCTTGCTTATGCCATACTCAGCAAAATTTATCGTACAAAACAAGCAATTCGATGCTTATAACAATTGGTAATGAGTAGGATTTTTTTATCAGCATAATCAAGGTTTAAACTCTATACTTGAAACTCGAACCTTGACTCTTGATACTAATGTCTAATAAACAGCTCTAGCGCTATCTTGTTAGGGCGTTGAAAAGTTTGCCAATAAACCCAATATTAGTTGGGTTTGAGAAGTCAAGTCGTTATGCTGATCATTTTTGGTTTTAACAACGTCGCATGACGTATTACGTTTGAAAATATTTGTGATAGTTGTCATTTTTCCTAACATTAACGAGAAAAACTGCTTTGAAATCTAGTGAAGCAAAGTCTATAACGCTGTTTCTGTCAATTATGTTTTTTGACAACAATTTATAATCGACTGCTGACATATGACACGATTACAAGATATAACACTAAAATAAAGCTTCAATTCCTTACAATATAGCCGAATTGTAAATAATTTTTTAAACCAAATAGAATACGACAGCATTCGAAGGTTACGACTTCCATGATGTTTCCTGATAAACATATTTACCGTTGAATCACTAGACACCTAAGCAAGTCATCAAAACAGTGTTGGCTTACCAAATTGCTTCCACTTGTCGGCACCCCATGTCACCAGCACCAGCACGATAAGGGCTGTTGGTACAAGCACAAACATAAAAAAAAAAAACAAACAAACAAATAGTGAAACTGCAAACAACCCGCCCGACCGAACTGCACTCCGTACCAGCGTGCCACGTGCCACCGACCCGCACCGCCCCGCCGTGCAATCAAACTCATTTCCACAGCAACAACGGCGGCGGCAGCTTCACGCACGCCGTGAAATGTGCCACGACCAGACCGGGGCCCGCGTGCGTGGCCCGCGCCCCGAAATAATAAATATCGAAAAAATCTCCCCAAAAATACGCACACCGGGGCCGGGGCGACCGCAAAGCTAATCTAAGTTTTATTAAATTTTACGGACCATCGCCTCCGATGGCAATATTGGCCGACCGACCGGAGAGGCCTCGCCTCGGTACGCGCCTCGTTACGCCTCATCGAGTGATTTGCAGCGGGCCGATGGGTGGTGTTTGCACGTCGAGCCGATGGAGGTCGATCCTTGCCCCGGCTGCAGGACGAACGGCGCACGGCTGTGTGTCGGCTGTGTACACAAAATATACTTGAAAAAACATCATTATAATTTAAAATCGTTTTACTACCGAACCGGCGGCTCCCGAACGTCCCGGAGGTCTGCGCCTAACGTGTGCCGGGTTTCACTCTCGTGTGTGCTTCAGTTTTTGTTAACATCTCTTTCTTGCTCGCGTTTTTTTTCCTCTCCTTTTGCCACTTGTGGTGCAGCGAAGTTACGTACATAAATTCCAGAACCAACATAAGCGATTCGTTCTTGCATTTTTCACAAGGCATCTCGCCGCCTGGCTTGCCCTGGCTCGCGCCGCCCTCGGTTCGTTCGTAGGAATTCAATCACCACCGGGGTACGGCTCATTGGGCGACGGGATTGGAGGGCTTTTTCGATTAAATATTTGATCAAGTGTCGAGTTCAGCGCCGACGTCGTGTCGTTGTGTCTCGATGACGTCGGTTATGATGGGGACACACGACACGGAGCGCGACCACGCTCGCCGTGTCGCCGTCCACGATCCTGCCTTTTGCACAGAAACCGACCTTTCGTGGTTGTCCCCGCGTCGACATGGCAAACAGTTTGGAGGACGGGACATGGGATGTTGTGTATATGTGTGTGAGAGTGTGCATCACGCCTAGAATCACGCCGTCCCACAACGCATGGAAAACGCTTCACGAAAAACATACACACAGCCACGCTGTACTGCAGTTGCTTTTCTTCACCGCAAACCGATTTTGAAATGAAATTTCTTTTCCCACACTCGCTTGGAACCGGTGGGAGGAGGAACCATAATTTTCTCAACTTCATCCTTCACCCCGGGGCGTGGAACGTTTTCATTGGCTTTTCCTCAAAAATCACGTCACCGTGTGTGTTCTGCGGAAAGCGAGAAGCGAGACGCGTGGTGTCGTCAAGGAACGAGCCGTGAGTGCTTGCCTGTTGGCTGGCACTTCTGGTCGCACTGTAAGTAATTAGACGGAACAGCTATCCCAGCGGTACTCCGGTGAGAGGGAAGGAGTAGAAAAAAATCACGCTCACATGAACTCAACCGATCGTTTGCCTCGGTGAACGGCAAACTAATTCAATATTCATGAAGTTGGATTACCCGAAGAAGTTTTCCAATTACCCCGTTTTCGCCTATCGCCGACATTGATTCATGCGTGCGAAGCGCACCGCCGTATACGTGCCGGATGATGAGTGCGAAGATGGAATGGAGTTTCACTAGTTAGAGCCATCTCCATGTTTGCTCTAGGTAGATCGAAAAAGTGTGCTACGGGATTAGGGTTTCTTCTAAATTTGAGAGATTTTAATAGATTATAAAACGGGCTCCTGCAGTTAATTATCGCACAAATCGGGTATATTGATGCTTTAGTTTTAATTTTAGTGACTTTATTAGAAATTATTTTGAAATTATTTGTCATTCATGCAAGCATAAGCCATGTTGAAACGGTAACGATGTTAGAAAAAGAAGGGAGAAGAGAGAGTTTTCTAACATCGTTCTCCTTTTTTAGAGAACGATGTTAGAAAAGGAGGACGAGGGAAGGAGACATCGTGTAAAAGTTTAGCGATCAGAGTGTGTGTGTGTGTGTGTGTGTGTGTGAGAGAGAGAGAAGATAGAGAGGTAGACGGAGAATAAGAAGAGGGTATCTGAAATTTTGGAGGAAGGACAGGAGTCGCAAAAAGTCAAGAAAACGAAGTAGTCGATCAGTCGCCGAAGAACGTTAATATACTTATCCTTGAAGAATCTACACATTACATTCATTTCTCCAGGTAAGCTGTTTGTTGATGATAAAGATAATGAAAGTTAATATGATAACGATGAGCTTTTTATAAATTTCAATTCTGAGTGTTATACCATATGATCTATCCATTTGTAGAAAAATAATATAGTTAAGAGTTAGATACCACATGCGACTTTCACACGTGACGTTTTGTGATGAAAACCCACCTGTTCTAAGAATGAAACAACAAGGGACGTCATTGGCAATATACTGTAAATAACTAGACATTCATGTTTATATTTTACACTTGCTGTAACCGTTGGAGATGTAAAAATATAGAAGTAGAAGTTACCTATGTTTATAAGTTTGTTTCTCCTCTCTCTATCTCTCTCTTTCTCTTTATCTCTCTAATTAGCCCGCTCACAGTTGATCACGTCGTGCTGACACGGCCTGGTCACCAATCGTTCTCCAGGTCGCTTGGTTCATGATCGTAGTCCCTTATTCCGCGGTTATGTCCGATCTCCGTCAGGTCGAGCTCTACTTGATCCAGCCAACGAGCACGCTGCGCTCCTCTGGACCTCGTGCCGAACGGGTCGCTGACGAGAACCTTCCTGGTGGGAAAAGAGTCCGGCATCCTCATCACGTGTCCTAGCCAACGCCTTCGCCACCGTCAGGACGTCAGGTCCGCCAGGATGTCAGGTCCAATGTCAGGTGCTCGCACACCCCATCGAAGATAGTTCGTAATACTCTTCGTAAGAAAACAAGGAGGGCATTGGAGTCCTCTGTCAGGATGACCCAGAGCTCATGCCCGTATCAGGACGTGTGGGTTTGAAGTCATGAAGTCATCGCTGGAGTCTGTGGAGCCCGTAGTATGCACGTTTCTCCTGAACAATGCGCCTTTCGCTGCTCATGTTTGTTTAATTAAATGTTTTGAATAAGTGTAGCCCTCGTGTGTACTAAGTGCATATTTATAAGTAATGAAACATGAAAGCATTAAACTTTTATTTGAATGGATATCTAGCAGTATTTGCAAAGTGGATAAATCAAATCAAAATCATTACAAAATCCGAACAATTCAATCAAACACTTAGGGACATCTATGAGGGCTTAAAACTTAAAAAAGTAAGGAATTATCATGGCAACCGATACAACAAGGCAGCTGCATTGGAAAGAAAAAAAGGGAGGATAACTATCCATTCATTGCAGGTGTTAGGGTCATCAAGCTGAATCGTGTTAAATATGTGGCGTTATATCGAGCGTTACGTTTCGACCGCATCGCAAGCGCTCAACTAGCGAGCATAAATCAGCGCGCGAACCTTCGCCCACTGCGCTTAGAAAAAAAAAGTAACGTTAAGTCAATATTGTAATAAATTAACTCTCTTTTAATTCAATCACGGTGCGAGTAAGTTGACAATCCGGAAGATCCGATTATCCTAAAAAATATAATAATAGAAAACTATTATTCTTATTAGTGTTATTCCTTTTCCTTTTATTATTTAAGTTTACACACAAATTACTTTATGAAATGTTTTGTTTCAGTTTCTTTATATTTTCATGTTTTATATAAATGTTTATATAATCAAACTTATTTATGTAATAAATCCCATAATTTAATTGTTCTTATTAATGTATATTTAAAAGTAACTGCAATCAATTCAGCTTGTATGCTCCACCTACGCTCAGCAAGTTCTTGATGCGACATTGAATCTCCCTCCCAAGTACCGGCACGCATTGACTTTTTCAATCTTGCCAAATCGATCGTGAAAAATCGCGGAAAACCCCATTCTCTTGAACGCGATTCCGTTTGCAATCGATACCACCATCGTTCCACCAGTCGCGCTCGCAACCTAGAGCAGCAGCAGCAGCAGATGGGCAATGTTTCGGTCGTTTCAATTTTCCACTTTTGCCGAGGCACTTTTTACGAGTCGAAAAATGTTTATTACTGCATTTCTCCGCAAATTACTTCCTTCCATTGGAAATAAGCAATCAAATTTATTCATTTTTATGTTTTCAACCATCGTTCGCAGCGCGCGACGCCACCCATTCGCAGTTGCCAATCATTGCAGCCATTACTGCGCTGTGTTTGCCGTTCGCTGCGGAAGCGAGGGTATAGCGAAGAAAAAAACAACGCGAACGATGCGCGAATAAAAATCACAACCCCCAGCCACGTGCACCCATCGGCGGAAGGTGACGACCAAGAAAACGGTGCAATATTTCTTTGCCAAACCGGCCGGGATGCTGCGTGCGTGGGTGGGGTGCAATCGTGGGCGTGAAATGTGGCAGAAATAAGTGCACCGCTTATTTGCAGTCATCGGATCAGTATCAGGACTTCCGGTATTTCGGTGTTCATCTCTCGCCATTGTTCTCCAGCAAGCGGAAGCGTCGGATGTGCCGAACGTCGAAAGGCACTTTATGATTGCGCGCGAGTGTGGTACGCTGTGCGTTCGTTTTGCCGAGGTTGGGAAGAGAAAACAAACTCATGCATCGTAAGCTGTAACGATCGACGGGGAGAATAGTTATGTTGGTGATAAGGCAAGGATATTAAAATGATCAGGTATATTGATGGCCGAGAAGCTGTGCTTGCAAGACGCTGAATCATGTAATGAATTACATTTTTAGTTTCCAATGCTGGATTTATAGAGTTTTTCTTTATCAAAACTCTCTTTTACATAATATAATTTTGATTCTGTTTTAATTAGTCTTCCATAATGTCTTACGTGCTTTTGTGTATGTGCTTTTACGATCATTTAACGTACGTTTTACGTCTCTGTTTTATCGAATTTTATTCTGAATTTTGCGAGAATTCATTGTTCAAAGTAAAATAAAAGTAAACGAATTTCAAACCTAGAATCGTTGCTGATCATTTACGTCAAATTGAATGAAAATTCTCTAAGAATTCATGAATGTTGTGGGTTAGATGATTTGAAACTATTTGAATGTAATCTACATTGTTTTATTCATTGTTTTGAGCATTATGTAAGGACGTCAAATTAAAATGTCAAAGTAGTACTCAGTCAATTGAACATAATGACTATTATAACTATGTCGTTAAAAATCGTTAGAAATGATATGCGCTATTTGATGTACGTACGCGTTTGATGTATTGTACACGTGTTCTAATTATCGTATTCATTTAAATTATCCAATCCAGGTTTGAGCAAACTCCTGCCTGCGACCGCCAAATAATGTTTTAGTCCACCGATTTTTTTTTTGCCACAAATATGCTTGTAGATCCTTATCAACAGCAGGTTCCGCATTTTGTAGGACTGGAATGTGCTATTTTAAGGAAATGCCTCACTACAGAATGTTGTTAGGTTATAACCTCAAGATTAAGCCTATCAAAATCAAAATAACTTGTTTGAATGGAATTTTAACGTACTGTTACATGACAGTGAGCGCTATTTTTAAAATAACCAACATTAAAATTAAAACATGCTTGTTTTTTATCTTCTTTTTTATTATTCTTATTTTTATTGCCATTATTGATAATATTAGTTGTGGCGACCAGGTCTTTTTGCATTTTTTGCATATTATTCAGACACCGCTAACTTAAAGTTTGTTAAAGTTGTGTAATTGGTTCATAGATTATAATTACATTTTATAATTCACTTTATTATAACGCTTGATATTTTAAACATATTAAGTAACTGTAAAGTGCACTACATGACCTTGACTTAACAAACGTTTACTATACCCGTAACAAATATCCGAACTTATAGCTCAGAAACCAGGTAGCCTTACTGGTATGCCCTTTTGTCGAAAAGTTTGCCGACCCCTGATCTGCTCTTCACAATGTACATAATCACATGCCAGCATCGCAATGAGATTTGTGAGGATAAATATGAAAATGTTCAAATATTTTTTTACATTTTATTCCGTACATTTCTTTTCAACTGTTTGGTGATGATTATTTTTAACAAATCAGTCAAATTCCTTTCACAAATGAAATCTAAACGAATGCAATTATAATGCCTACCATTATAATGCCTATTATCATGTTTCACACCTAATCAAAGTATTGCTTACATTCTTTATCACATTGCTTTGCTCCAATGTCACTGGTTTTTTAATTCACATTGTAAACTGTTTTGGCGAAATGAAAGAAAAAAAAGTTTATAGTACATTTTTATTGTTCAAACAAATATGCATGCTTTCGCCATAAAAAGTGAAAACTTTTTTCGCTCGCCAAATGCAATGCACTAAACGGTGTGTGTCTGCGTGGGCATATGCGTGAATTGACAAACAATAGGCTCACGGAGCGAGCGTCAAACAAGCAAAACTTGATGCGGAAAATATATCTATATCTATACATATTACATCGCAACAATGGCGTCCCGTTTCGGTATGGTATTTCTCACCCGACAGCGCACCGTCATTGTGCGATTAGACTTATTCGGCAAATTTCCCAGAAAATTTCTCATCCTGTAGATTAGCCGGCTGCTACGTGCAGGCATCCCCGTGCGTCCCCCACTGGTGTCATCCTCGACACCAGCTGCATTCAGGCTCCCTTTCGGTGTTGCCTGTTGGCTGGTGTTTACGCCAGTATTTCATCAAGGCGCGAGTTGCAATCCACGCCCGCTACGCCCGAACTCATTACTCTTAATGCCTCGGGCAATGAATTCTGACGGGTGGCTGCTATCGGAAAACCCACCATCAGTGACACCGCACGTCATTGCACGCTCGTTCTCCTCCATCCAGTGCCGGTGGCATCCAGCAGCGTCATTCAATTGACAGCACGCCTGCGTTCACCGCTGCACTCAGGTGCATTTTAATTTTCACCTAGTTGCATCGGGCCCGGCGGTGCCGCTGAACGCCCAACCGTCCCCTTAAACGGTGAACTAATCAACGAGGAGTGAAAAAGCGACACGAACAAAACGTTGACGTGCGTCCTGCACGCGGAACAAGTGATGGCAGAAGCGGCAAAAAAGCAACAACAACAACAGTGCAGTCAAAAATGATGCGACCAGCCAACTGGAAACGGGGAAGCGTTGGAAGCGGAGTGCAGTAAGAAATAGGCTAAAATATCACGAGGAATAATACAAAAAAATATGAAAACAAAACATGGATCACGAGCGAGAGAGAGAGAGAGAGAGAAAGAGCTTTTGCAACAGAAACAAAACAAAAACGTGGACCATCATACCTTTGCTTTCGGTGTGCAGTGATTTTAAATAAGCAAAAAATAAACAAGTGCAAGTTGCATAAAAAATGCAACATTTGGTTTTTTGTATTGCTGCAAAAACAAAACCAACCAAAACGTGGAAAATAAACACAAAACACGAATAAATCTAGCTTGGGCAACGGTAGAAACAAACACACACACACAAACACACAAAAACAAATGCGACTAAATAGAGGCACGGTGATGCGAATTTGCATTTATACTCGACTGTGCATGCTGCAGAATAATTTCGCTTTTCTCATTTACTTAAAAACATTTTTAAACGTTTTTCCATTTCCATACGCCCCGGCCCGTCCGATTGCCATGGCTTGCTATATCGACTTTGGGCACGCGGCGTGTGCTGCCAGTAATGAGCCTGCCGTTCTGCCGTTCGATGCGGTATGAGAAGGCGCGGATCATAACAGTTCCGACGAATGGTGACGAAAAGGGTGCTACATTGCACTTTGGTATCGTACGGAGGTGCATCTGCTGCATGGGAGAGAGTTGTTTCGAGTTATTTGCTGATTCCGATCTACTGATGAATGTATTCTGAGGATTTTATTTAAAGGTCTGTCACCACTTTTAATATTAATTTGTTCTTTTCATCTCATTTAACTGCTTCCCCTCTTTGGAGCAGGCGTTGGTTAATTAAAAAAAAATCATATTTTGAGAATCTCTTCGTTCGGATAAATGAAAACTTGAAAACGTCACACTTACAAATCAACTTAACATTAACTTTAAAACAAGACCCTTCGGCTAAGTTCTAAATCTCTGATGCAGTAGGCAAACTTGTGCTCTAGGGTGCTTATATAAGGGCAGTACAAACATGTAAGCATCATTAGTCGATACTTGCGGTATAGAAGATCGCTGGATAGAAGATCTCTCCTATGAGCTAAGGGGATGTAAAAGTTATATCTGGATCTTGCCTGATCCGTTGAAAAGTTCAGTCTGTCGCGTCGAGAGGTTGATTGTAGAAAGCAACTGGCCATATCGTAATACAAGGTTAAAGTAATTTCGCATTTGGCCTGGATCAGAATTGAGGCATTTAATCAATTCAATCAATACAGATCGTCGTCGTTCTTTACGTTCTTTACTCAATCCTTGATCAAGACTCGATCGCTTCGAAACATTTGCCGCGATTGTCATTAGGGATTCGTTTTGTACTCGAGATAATGGAATTTGTACATCCGAATGAGATCAATTGAAATATAGGAATGAAGAATAGTAAGAGCAATGCATTATAGTACATTAATAACATAAAATAAAATATAGCGTATACAAAAAAGCTTGAAATTGGCTATACGTTGAATACAGCTTGAACTCTTATGTATGGCAATACGGCTACCCTTCGTGCTATCGTACTGTTAATAAAACAAAAGTTCAATAACGTTAGAACTCTAGATTCATTCCTAGATTCACTGATACCCTCATGTCGCTGTGGGAAGCAATGGAAGATAATAACTAAAAACGGTAGACTTTTCGCGAGTTTTTTAAACTGTTTCAAATTATCTAATTTTGAACAGTTCCTGTTGTAAACTGTTCCGAATTCCCTAATAGAGTACATATCATCGTATTGTCCCGAGCAAGAAAACGACCACGGTATATCTCTTTACCAAAAAAAACGTTAGCGAAGTGCTCACCTGCTCATCTCAGCATGTTCTTCTCCGAGAAAGTCTGTACATGTCTCGACAACGTTGCATAGAGTAGTGCCAACGTCTCTGGGATGATCTTGGTCGACTATGGAATTCCATTTCACATAAGGTGTCTATGATTCCATGTGGGCGCATAAGGTGTATGTACTTGTGGAAACTGTTGTCAGAATATCGACCATCCGCTATGCACTGGCCGGTGTACAAAACGTTTATTACGAGCTAAACTCTTTACATATGCACTATGCCCATCACTCCTACTATCACATCAATCAACAAGTAATGCATCGTATCACTTTACTTCTCCGTAAGAGCTTAATAAAAGCCAGGCTGGACAAGAGTATACTTACTTACTTACTTATCAGGCGCTACAACCGCTTTGCGGTCTTGGCCTGCTGCAACAAACTCCGGAACCGCTCACGGTCGCGCGCCGTCGTCAACCAATCATTTATCCCGGCCGTTCTGGCGGAAGAATCAACGCCATCTATCCATCTCAGTCTGGGCCTACCACGCCTCCTCTGTCCATGTGGGCGGCCTAAAAGTACTTTACGGGCTGGGTCGTCCGGTGTCATTCTACTGACGTGACCAGCCCACTGGAGTATAGTTTCCCAATCGGTAGTATAGTTTTACGTTTTAAAATGTGACTCTTAGTTTGAGTACTCATCCCACAGAGATTCTTAAGTTAAGCCATATTGTTTGTTTCATCAATTATTTCTCAGCAACTATTGCAATTTTCTTGTCCTTGTTTCCACGTCCATCGTTTGCATCTTGAGCATGACGTGTAACGAAACCCATCTTCCGACTGCACCGATTTAAACAACTGTCCATCGGATGCATCCGTTCGGCGTGTAACGCAACCCACTGCATATATGCATACGCCAGCGGCGTGCAACGGTTACGGCTGCAAGAAAAACAAGTTCCAATCTTCACACATCCTTCTTGCGTTTGCATCGCTGCACTTTTTCAATTTCGAAACTGCACCACGCTTATCATCGGATTACAATCAGCTGGTGCCCTCTGCACTGGAAGCTTCCTGATTAATGAGCCCATCTTTCCTGTTTCTGGTAATTACGCTCCGGTTTGAACCGCCGGCGTCGTTTTGATCGGGACACGCGAAAACTAGCGGCCGCTCGCACGGGCAAGACAGGCCCTCCAAAATGAGTAGGATGATGCACGAAACGTTCCACTGGTCAGTCGGCAGCCTCCGTTTAACACAACCGTAAAAGCAAAGGGTCGAAATAAGCTTGTTTTTTTTCCTGAACGAAGAAAATACAGGAGGTAAGGATATTCGGTGAGTTTTCTTTAACCCGTCTGTTCGCGACATCGCGGTACTACGATCCGCGTCCTGCTCCTCACGAACGCTCCCTATCGAAGCGAAGGATCGTGTGAACAATTGGTTTCCTCGCGCACCGGATTGAGCTTCCTACTTTGAGGTGAGGCTGAGGAAAGAGAAGAAAAAAAAAACAACCTCACGAGCGTAACCTGATATCCGGTTACCGATTCTTGAATCATACACGAGCTAGTCGCACATTTGAATACGCCGCGGCCCGACCCCTTTCGCGTTTCTTCGCTCGCGTTCCCGCGAAAGCGAAAACTCCGAGAGGGAAAATCACCCAACAGGCGAACCCGGGGTCATGTTCCGGGTCGGATCAACCAAGCAAAACTAACGCGACGGACTGGTTCGTCCTGCCCGCGATGGCGACGCGATCGTGGCCAGTTGCTGATGCTTCTTACGTGGCGTTTCGAGAAATAAATCACACACACACACACACACGCACCAAGCTCGCGTCCGAGGGCGTCTTCGGGTGTCCAGTTACCTCCATCCAGGTGTAGCGTCGCGGAAATACTTTCCCTGCGCTTTTTTCCCCCAAAACCCACCGAACCGCGAACCTTTCACTGGCACCGCGCGTTTAAGACGTTTTGCCGAAGAAACGGAACCGGGAGGTAC
Source organism: Anopheles dirus (assembly GCA_000349145.1). NCBI lineage: Eukaryota > Metazoa > Arthropoda > Insecta > Diptera > Culicidae > Anopheles > Anopheles dirus. Next base: position 1,273,559 of record KB672869.1, on the reverse strand, counting down.
ACCGGGAAAGGGGCCTGCACCTCGGCAGCTTCCCGGGTTCGGCCGTCAAACGCGAACACAATGCCAACCAGTGACGCTAATTGGCGCGTCCCAGATTTCCGGACCCAAATTATGCAATTAAATGTTCACCCGGTTCTGGAGCAGCGTGCACCGCCAGCAGTTGGCAGCTGCACTTTTTTGCACGGAACTGCTCCGGTGCTTCCGGTGGGTATCTGGGTTGGGCTGTCTCAAGCAACCCTCCACCCGGGGTGAAACATGAAAAGAACCGGCGGAGGAGCTGGTCAAAATGTCAAAACAATTTCCCCTTCGTGCCCGTGTATCGCGTGCACCCGTTCTGGCACGCACAATCGTTTTAAAATTCGTCGCACCTTTCACTGTCCATTTGACTACTTTCTCCGCGAAAGGTCCTTGATCGGAAGTGCTTCAAACGTTTGAGCTGTACACAGGTCACTGGAGGTTACGCGCAGGATAAATGCATGGGAATCTGAGTTTTCCAGCCTGTTTTGGGTATCGATTATGTATAATAACGATCATAACTAATCTAAGGTGTTTCATAGTATGTTGTTCCAATATTGGGTTTTCGAAAAGGCACCATCAAAAATGTAAAGTATGTTTACCTTTTCTGCTACAAACTCTTTATTATGTGTCTCAAGAACATGATATTGAAGCATTTGTATTGAACATTACATTTTTTCACGAGTTTCGAGATCGACGAGATCGAGTTTACAATGTCCTATCTCGCAGTCCTAGTCCTAGTCCTAGTCTTTTATTAATTTTTACACTAAAAGTAATCAGTATCTGTGGTTAATAGTTCTTGTTGCCAGTTATTTTTGGCTATACTTGAGCCGTGTATGGCATGGATGACAAATACGAGAAGACGATCAAGATGATATCGGATCTGGATCATCGGATCTGGACCAAAAAAACATCTATTTAGCTACACCGTATACGCTTTCGTTATAAATTCAATTGATGTATAGTTTTACTTCATTTTGTAGGCTTCTAAATTAGATAGGACTTGAAGCCTCCTGTATGTGGTTTTCAAAGGCTCTCCGATTTAACAGGTTCTACTGGTAGTACAAGGGATGGCCCCACGCTTTAGGCGAGTGATGATGTATGGCAAATCGGGAACGATGCTCAGGATGCTCAGGATAATCCGGGACACAAAATTAGAGAGCACCTAGACGCGAAACTCGCTAAATTCAACAACATCTGGAATTGTCTAGGGTTCGATCGGTAGAGTAAGCCTGCCCTGTCCCAAGCCATCTTAACTACCAAAAGAATAAGGAAATTCGAACAAAAACAAAACTTTACATACACCCCTTTCCTATGTGCCGGATACCTAACAAAAGATCGATCTAGAGGTAAGAATCCTCGGTTTGTTAGTCTACGTAGCAAATACCAAGATGAAGGTAATAACTATTAGCCTAATAATGGGGGTGTTATGTACATAGGTAATCGCACTTGTTAAGCTATGAGTTTATGTTTTTAGTCTAAGTCCCTTTACTTCTGCATAGCGCAGCAGCCTCAGGAAGGAGCTTGGCTGGTAATTTCTGGAGTTTCTTTATTTTATTATACCCGCAGCTTGCCTAGCTTAGATTTGAACACATAACTTGTGGTGCGCTAGACCATGCACTATGCACCTGGGTCGTACAACCGCTCGAAAATGTCAATCTATTTTGTTCCGAAAGTCGTGTCAGTCGTATTAGAACTAATTATGAACAATGCGATTTGTTGTGTTTTGTTGTGTCACTTACCATAAATGTAAGCTGATTGCGACTGTCCTCTTTATTATTCTTCGTTCTTATATAGCCTAGAAGATACAGGGGTGTCCCACTCACTCTCTCAAGCACCCTCGCAGGGGTGTGCAACCCATCATTTCTTACATAAATATACCTACGATTGTTTTCAAAGGACGTTTCCATTCTGTTTGTTAATGTTTGTCAATTTGAACAATTTTGCATGCGTTTAAATTTATATGAATTATATGAATTAGTTTAGTTTGTGTAGACCTTTTCGATCCGACGTATCTGTACTAATAAATAATAATAATAATAATAATAACATCGATGGTAAACTTCGAGTACGAGTAGATTTACGCTGAACTATTTCAATTCTTTTTTCAATTCAATTCAATTGTGGATCAGTGAATATATCTGGCATCAGTACAAAACACACAGATATATTTCAAACAAAGACGATCATCAGAATTTCTCTCAATTCTTCGTAGCAATTCTAAAATTCGCTTTGAGCGTCGCATTCTGTCATTCTTTTGATAGCGGATATGAGTTCATGACTATTTGTTCTCTTATCGCATAGCTCATAACTACAGGTGAACGTGCCACCATGCACTGACACGGTGAATTGACTGAATGAATGCAGAGCAATTGGTTAAGTTCGCAGGGTCTATTGCAGAGCGTTAAAAATTAATATCATTCGCGTTCATAACACGTATTATGTTCCGTATCACAAATGACGGATATCAACATTTGACTAGACTAGCACGAATTAGTCCCGATCCAATGGTGCTTTCCAGTAAAGGGCTTCTATACAGGGTTTTTCACGTCATAAAACAAGTGTCCACATGTTTAAAACAATGCGCGAGCTGAACAACACAACTGTCATCGCCGTTAACACAATGCGCACCTGTCAAGCAACACTGTCCACTTGATTAAAACAATTGTACGTTTCGATAGAACA
>KB672869.1:1218097-1267219 GCA_000349145.1 Anopheles dirus | reverse complement strand
TGTTCTATCGAAACGTACAATTGTTTTAATCAAGTGGACAGTGTTGCTTGACAGGTGCGCATTGTGTTAACGGCGATGACAGTTGTGTTGTTCAGCTCGCGCATTGTTTTAAACATGTGGACACTTGTTTTATGACGTGAAAAACCCTGTAAGATCTTGAGAGCACTGGTGCGTATTTCACACAGTGCAGAGGATCAAACAGGTGCTATCCGAATCAGCCATGAAGTTGGGATGACCTAAGCAGACGACAGCGCTCCGGGCCAAAATCGCCAAGTCGCACTCTTACAGCTGTTACAATCGCACGTTTTATCGAATGTACTTCCAAACATTGTTTGTGATACCTATTATAACTATCAATCTGAAAACTGAGCAATTTGGAAGTAATCTCAATGACAAACTAGCCTCAACGACCTTTCTATAACTCATGCAAAAGTTGTACAATTCTTGCACCAAGAACCATTCGGCCGAGGGTGTGTTAGGACCGTTCTACTGCGAGTACTCTGCATCCGACTGCCTTCCGTGCGTCGCTTGCTTGTTTTTCTTAATCACAACTGAGAACTTTCCCATCGAAGGAACACCGTTTTCCACACCGTTAGCCGTTCGCGGGGTGTTCCCTCTCACCGTGCGATCCGCACCGCTGCGTGTAGCAATAAATAATCGGCAAACGATCGTCGTCGGTACGCGGACGGTACGGTTATTAATAAATTATCACTTTCACCGTGCGCGTAGCGGCATCTGCTGAAAGTCACTTCCGAAAGGATTCCGTTTGCTCACGGTAGCTGAAGCAGGGAAATGCCCGTAAGGAAGCGGGATCGAGCAATCGTACCGGTGCGCCGCCTAATTGAAATTTAAATTTCACACTCCTCGAGACGCTGCCGGCTCACAGGACGGTGGACGATCCCATTGCAAGGCTGGCAATCGATTGCTTTATCGTTAAGCACCACCGGTAATGGTGGTGGTGGTGGTGGTGGTGGTGGTGGCGATGTCCTCACAAACGCGCGGAGAAGATTTAGTGCAGTTGGCATCCCTATTTTTCTTATGATGTTTATGATTCTTTCGATTTTTCCCTTTCCTTTTCGCGGCGTTATTTTTTTTTCTTCGCACACACCGTGGGTCCAAACTTGCGAGATAGTTTCCACCGCGACTCCTTGGGATGGGCCGCCGGGAGGGACGATTTATGGATGGGTAAGTTTTCCCTCATAATTCACCACACATAAAAAGGGCACACGGCGAGCGCAGGCAGGCTTTGTTTGTTTAGTTCATCGTTTTCCCCGTACGAGCTTGCGTACGAGTGTGTTTGCATGTGTATGGTTCGGTGTCGTTGTTTTTTTTGTTGCTCTTTCCTTTCTTAACTCGCCGTGCCTCGCCTTGCGCTCGGCGCGATCGCGCTTTTCGCCAAAACAGGGTGCTTTATTTATGGTTCCAGTTTTGCCCAAGATGCCTCACGCGACGCGAAAGAAAATGACTTTTCTATTGGGTTCCCTTTTTTCTTTGGCAGATCGGGGCTAAAAACAATAACGGCTTCCGCGCTAACGGGCACGGTATCTCGCGCCATTATCCGAGAGTAATGCTTTTTCATGGTGTGCGACGTCTTTAAGAAGTGATTAAAATGACGCTAGTGTAGAAATAAATTAATTGCGCCCCTTGCTTGTGTCATTGCGATGCGTCGGTCGGTGAAAAAAAAACTAATATAAATATGGCTGTAGTAAGCGTTGAGCTTTGTAAGTGTGACATAAATGCATTTAAGATGGCAGTTATGGTTTGTTTTTTTAATTTTACTGCACATTAACACTTATACACTGCTTCTTCTGTTTTAAAATATGAAAAAGATCGAAATTGTTGGTTATTCAGACAATGCTGCAAATGTTATCATTCGTTTGTGCAAGGAAACTAATTCCAAGACAAATGAAACGATCTAGTGAAGTGAGAACCTGCCAGTCGCCACCCCTAAAAAGAAACTTCACTTAGAATTAGAATTTTGAATCGAAAGGGGATAAGACGCAATTACTATTTTTACGAACAATTATATATTAAAAAGACTTTAGAAGACATTGAGGAGCACAAGCTTCTTAGATTTCTTGAAAATAGTGTAGAAGGGATCCAAGAAGAAGGATTTATTCGTTAAAATAATTTGCAATCTTGGTGTGACTGATAGGTATGGATCTGGAAAAATAAGGGAAAATGAGGCAGTAAAGTTGGTAAAGATAAAAACAATCCCCAAAATCTGTTTTCATAAGTAGCGTATCAATCGTTCTTATGCTATTTGTTATCAGTCAGTTTGCGCTTAATGACATCTGTTCCATTGTAAGGTATGCGTTCATTATTCTATAGGCCTCTTTCATATTATTTGTCCTTCGTATAAATTTGTATTTGTATTGCTTGGTAATTTGTATTGTCTTTTCATTGACTATTTTTTGTTATAAATTTTATAAATAGTTTTGTATAACAGCACAGGGTAGTTTTATTAACACTTCTCCAAATGGACGGGTTGATAGAGATATTGTATTATAATGGCTCAACATAGGAAGTGCCACAGAGTCCGTCCAGAGAGATATGGCGTGTTTTAAATTGAAAAAAATAATAATAAATTGAAAGTAACAAAAAAACATTTTGGAATATTTTTTTCCTGCAAAAGACATATACATTTTATGTCTATATGTGCGAAAGGACTTAAACTATCATTTCATAGTTACACGTTTTAACTTTAAGCAAATGCAAATTTTCGCAAGGTTTGTTTACTGAATCCACCTGTGAATAAGGGACCTTAATGTGGAAGTATGTTTGGCGATGTTTGGTGAGTAAGTTTAAAGCAAAACTGACCCTCAGTACTACAACAAAGATATTAAGTACGTATTGGAGCGCTAGTCGACGGTCTGTTGGTAGCTGATTGTTATCTTTTTTGCTGCCATACTGTAGGAGTGAATGTTTTCGTTGTGAGATCGCAGTCAGGTTTTATAGCTCTTTATTGCTAATGATGTTTTAATTAAAGGAATTAAAAGAATTGTAGTTTATGGACCATTATTCACAATGCCCGTGTCTATTCTTTGTGCTTCTGTTGTTTGTTGCCCCTTATGTTGTAAAATGCTATATGTTCGATGATTATTACTATGGTTTGATAGCTTGGAATTCAGCCACTTAACGGCATATTATATTTTACTTCATGCTCTTGATCTATTTTATTTATAATAGCAAATTTAGAAAAGATTTTTTTCATGGTAAACTATAACAATAAACTAATAATTTTATATAATGTTTGTTAATGTTAAGCTATTTCTTTTTATTCTAATTACAATTTTGTCTATTTTTGTTTAGTTTATTAGTTCTAGAAATAAAACACGCATGTTAAACTACTATTCGTTTGTGTAGGTAAGTTTCAAAACAGTTTTTTATTGAAATTACTAACTTTAATCTAAATTTCAAATACAATACGTTGCTTTATATTTTCAATAACAATAATTCCAATTAATTTTTAAATTACTTGTTTTGTTGATTGTTTTTTTTATTATCTTCTTAAATTGTAAGAAATTGTGTCTCAGTTACGCCTGGAACGTAGTGTTAAAACAGTAACCGTTGAAAACGTTTACAAATGTTGTTTAAATACAAAGTTTTAGTATAGCTTAGATGTTTTTGTTTTTGCTGTCTACTTCATAATTCATACCTCTTCTTTGTCATTGTCGTTCACTTGAATTGGACATTTGGACAATCACAGCTACAGTTTGTCGCTTCAACGTTAGTTAAACCACTGCAAGACATGGCACATTCAGCATGAAGCTAAAATATATGGTCAACTCCCCCTGTGCACATCCGGCCATTCGCTTCTAATCGATTCCATTAGGCTTCCTGGCGGTCGATTTGTGGCCCACCCGGGCCGGAAACGGTGCCCATTTCCGGGTGCAATGTTTCCTTCTTCTTCTTTATCGGTTCCGCCACACGCCACCGGGCCGGAAGTGAAAGTGACCTTCAGATGGCATAAAATTATCGTTAGACGTTTCCTTGCTGGATCGGGGGATTTTTTTCCTTCCTCGAAACGGACAGCAATATATTAGTGGCGAATCGATTAGCGGACAAATTCAAATTTGCCATCCACCTCTCAGGGGAAGACATTGTTGCAGGCGACTATACATCATTAAAAACCTGATAATTGACGAACACGCAACAAACATGGACGAAATTTAAACTTCTGCCATCTTGATTTCGTTTTCTCCGCGCCGGAAACTTTGCATCGCATTCCTGCGCCGGTCAGCGCTTTTAATCTTGCCTGTCCTCATGTCTCCGATTTATTCTCCGCCCGCTTCAAGTACGGTGATAAATTACCGTCAAAGTGATAAATTTACTTTCACGCCGCGATCGCCTCCCTCCGCCTCTACCGGGACATTACGCTGCACAAACCCTGACGCCTGACGGATAAGGAAATGAAGGATGTGTCACCAGTGCTGCGATGGGTCCCCATATCGGCGGCGGTTGCGGCGACTAAGATGTGGTTGATTTGTTCCAGCCTCGTAGCTTTGAGGGTGTGTGTGTGTTTCGTTTTTTTGCTCTCTTACCTCCACAACCGATGGCGAAGGCTTCAGGGTGCTGCTGGTGGTGGAACCGATCATTAATTAATTCTTTCAGGTACGAACGGCCACAACCGTTCCGTGCTGCTGCAGCTGCAGCGGCGGTACGTACAGGCGGGTGTCCCGACGGAAGAATACCGGCTACAAAAAACAACCCATACGAATACGAGTACGTACAGCCAGCCAGCATCGCACTACATGATCGAGAATTAATAATTTCGTTTCGTTTTGCTGCGTTTCGCCCGACGGACGGATGACGGACGAGCCGAGCGGCGTAAAATGGAAAAGCAAAGGCGTGAAAGAATTCGTATACCAGCGCTGATTCATACCCCATCCATCTTGGCCGGCGCGGATGCTTTTCGAGTGATGAGCGATGAGTGAAGATTAACTATCGGAAAGCTTCAAGCGGATCGCGCGTAATGACATGCGCTCGCTAATGCCGCTCCGTTCGTCACCGAGCGATCCAGCGGTAGAGGCTTCGGAAAGAATTGGTTCCCGTGGGCGCTATGGGCCGTTGAAACGTTATTTGGAACAACTTAATCCATCGTTTTAGAGTTTTATAATTATATTTAGTTACTGGTGTGGAATGTCAAAAGCGGCGAGGAATTGAATTTTCTACATTGGTTTTGGGGGCAACTTGTTATGTAAAAAGTGTTAAGATTCTTTATATGGTTTGATAAAAATTGTTTAGTTATCTGCTTTTAATTTATTTTCAGCATGCAAATAGTTTCTCTTCAATTATGTCTTGTTTGTTTACATTTCAGTTTAAACTTATTTTTACATTTCTTTTACCCATACTTGTACGTTAAGATAATCTGTTTTTACACTTTCGACCCCGACCAACTTCGACCCTCTTCCAGCTTTTTTTTCTGTTCCTTTCGGGGACGCACATCGCTTGAAGCTTCCTGTTTCGAGGGTGTGATCGTCTTCGGGCAATTCCCTCCCCAAGCCGTTTCATGGGGAGAGCTGGAATGGGGGAGGCGGGGACGGGATGCTATGTTCATTTAATGTGGTGCGCGCACTTAGCGCTCTCACTTCACAGACTCCGACGCGGCGTACGGGGCAGGAATTCCGCAGCACGTTTTGATCTACGATCTCACGTCCAAACATCGAAATGCGCTAAATCGCTAGGCTCCTTCAACGCCTCTCCGATCTGCTCCGTTCCGTCCGCCTGCCCCGTTTCCCGACGATCGACGTTCGTTGTGATGATTAATCAGATACGGCAGAACTAATTCGAACAAATTACCGATCGTACACCATCGGTGACTCGGGGCTCGGGGTCCGGGGTCGAAGATTGGCCGGCACCGCAATCGGTCATGGGCTGATTTTTCGGTTCAACCGTTCCGATGGTTTTCTGGCATTACCTGCGATCGACCGGCGGGCCGCCGGTCCAATTCAAATGAGCCACCCGGAACCGGTTTCGATTGATAAGGCGAACCTCGTTTCGGTTGTACAGGTACCGAATGGGTTGCGGCAATTTGTTGCCTGCTCGACCTGGAACGGTGAAACTGGTGAACCCGAAAAGGCGACCTTATCTAATCCGCCAACAGTTCAATCGGATCGGCGGATAACGGATAACGTTGGGCCGGTGCGATAATTATCTGTAGCGTGTGGCCACATCGAATGGATACATCGGTTCGGGAAGGATCATACGTTACGCGTCTATCCAGGTGTTTTCTATTGGTGTAAATTAATATTCGTTGCCGTTTCTCGGTAAGTAATATGTCAAAGAGTTTTGAAACTCACGCACGATCATTTCCATTAATGTTTGCCTCTCTTATCATTTGAAGTTTTAGGTTACTAAACACACAAAACACAATGATTAGGATAGGTCCCATCTCTAACTTCAACGTTGGTTTGACGAGGACAATAATTTGGATTATAATTTTCTTTATAAGAATTTTTACTGTCGAGCATCTCATGTACGTCATTATATGGAATTTCATGATTATTAAAGGCATATGTAGAAAGACATATTTATACATATGTATAGCTACCAGAACACAGACGGGCAAGTACGCATTACGCATTACTTGTCAAAAGTCTCCTTCCCGAAACAAATGATACACCAGCATTCATAGATCGTATTAATTTTTAAGTATACAAACCAAAGTATCACAGATAAGTATCCAGACCAAAGTATCACAGATGCGTCATTCCCTCACAGAGCATAAGATGCTCAACACGATCTGGTGAACGCCAAGACTCGAACTTTTAATCAAAAGCCTACTTTTTTCGACGTTGAAAGTGAAGTTGAGTAGCATCGTTTGTTATTTTTTTGGTATGATTTTTATTGTATATAACATCATATACCGGTACAACCACAACACCATCCACCCACAAACACTCCAACAATAGCGACAGCAAAACCAAAACACCACAATCTTCACACCATCCGGAACAAACGGGCTGTAATAGCACCACCCAGTACAACCGAGCAGACCCGGGATAAGGTCAAATAACAGGGAGGAAATGCCCTGAGAACAAAAATGTCAGTCAGGGCACTTAGGCTCTGACAATACGGTCTCTACGACCGTCATACCGCTGAATAAAAAAAAAAAAAAATTATTGTATTTTTTTGGTAAGCTCGCTCATCCACCAAGCAAGGGATTCGACATACAGATAAACAAACAATTAGATTCTCTGGACGATGCAGCTGGCTGAAGATCGGGCTATGAATGTTAAGGAATGAGATGCTCCAGCAGAAATGTTACTGAAAATACATAAATGGATTATGGAGTGGCAATTTTCAGAATGTTCGCAACTCTAAGCATATTTAAGCAGCTTTGATCATTGCCCAGTCAAAGTGTCAAATCAAAATACTATGATAGACACGAGCAGAACGGAGCGGTTGTGATTCATGGTTCTTTAAACTCCTCTTAGTGCTTTTGGAAGCCCCTGTTACTTCTAATTAAACCCTGTTTCCGAGATACTCTATATGTGAATTACACTACAATTCAAAATTGAACTCACGTCATTTCATTTGTCAGATGGAATAAGGCTATGAAATTTTACCTTACGATGTGTTAATTTTACACGATTTATAGGACATAAGCTTTAGAATAATTAATACACAATTTCCAATCATGCTCTCATCATGTAAAACCATCATTCTTTCGTCATACGATAATGCCTTCGGAATGCAATAACCGTGTTACGTCTGAACAAAGTGTAATTTGGTTTGTGATCGACAAAACCTGTTAATTAATGCAAACGATTATATTCTGCTTCACTTTTTAGTTACATTAAAACTCTTGAAGGCATGTTAATACTTATTATTCTTTATTATAATAATAACATTCTCTATTATCCGTTCCTGATAATACTAACACTAATACTGATCCAACAATAGCATACATTTTCATAAGCCGTCAACGTTAACAATCAATAATACTTTTTTTAAAGCAAGTGGAACGATAAATTCAATGCAAAGTGCTGGAGCTAAACGTTAGATTATCTCGTCATCGACTTAAGCGGTTCGATGAAACTTTAAAAAGTTCTCTTATTTTTCTTACTACAAAAGTTACGTTAGCTAATGAGCTATGAGGTGTATAGAAACTAACAGACACTAAAAGAAGTGCCGCATCCAGTTCATTTTTTACATTTTGGAACGAAAACACATTAACATTCCTCATGACGATGCTTCATTTCTATCCCTGTTTTGTTATGATGTGTTCTAGAATGTCATTTAAAAATAAAACCAAATTCGTTTACTGCGCATCAACCAACAACGAACATATAATCGACAATCAGTTATCAATACACCCGGGCGACTCGGTTCCATTTTGTTTTTGCCTTTTTGCTTATTTTCTAAGCACCTGGTTCTTAGCACATTCCTTGTCACTGAGCGTCTATTCTGTTTACAAGCTCCGTGCCGTCTCGCGTCACGTTATGCCTACGCCCAAAGTGAATTATCTGCAAATCACCGCTGCGCAGATCGGGCAAATGATACGGCACCGGTCCCCGGGACCTCCTGAAGCACGGACAAATCGCGCGCGTGGAACAAAACGAATGGAACCGCCAAAATTGATATCCGCCTAGACAGCGTGTCTGTGATGATGAGGTGAATGCGAACGCACGAGTAAAAACATCACAATCCCACAACTCCCGGGACACATTATTTGGCCGACAGCAGACGGATTTCGGGCCCACAGCCGCTTTCCAATCGACCTCGACCGGTCAGCCGGGGATTAGTGCGAGAGTGAGAGCTAAAATGCTTCGCACGGAATGTACCGGGCCCCAGTCGGTTGCCCACACGCTTCGAGGGCGAATTTTGGGTCAACCCGGGAACCTGATGGAGCTGTCGGGACCAGGGGGAACTTTAATAGATGCGCGCAACATTAGTTGGAAATTTGATGGGTTAATTTACGTTATTTATTATTTCACGAAACGCCGTTCCGCCGGCGCAGGGGGCAAAGGTAGCAGCGTCGCTCCGGTCTTGGGTCTTTCGAATTTTTCATCTCAACGTCGAGCCACCAGCGCGGCTCGTTGGAAACGTTTACGGATTTGATTTTTTTCTCTGTTGTGTACCCTATTACCCTTTCAATCCGTACACCTTCATCTCCGCTGCTACGTTGAACCCTTTGCAGCGGAACAATTTGTGTTTCGAGAAAGAAGAAGAAGCGCGGCAAAAAGTAAACTGAAGGATAAATTAACCCATTAACTGGCTGGCCCCAGAACGTCTGGGCTGATTACGTGTCTTGAAATAATCGTTTAATGATCGACTTCGACCTCCACTTCACGCCGGTTCTGTTACGGAAATGCGATCGGAATTTCAAAAGACGAATCAAATCTTCAGCATGATGGTGCGGAAAAGCTCGAAACTATCGTGCTCCGACGATGTTATCAGAGCAATATTTGGGTTAGTAATGTGTTATTTTCCGCCCGGGAGCATGTGGAGCAGTGCATTGAGCGTGTTAGCAACCCGTCCAGAGATAAATTAAATTTTAAGGCAAACGATGGCACAAGGGCAACAGGGCACGCCATACAGAACAATGGGCACGTTGAGGGCACCTTTCATCATCGCCATGCCGCCAGGGGTTTCCACTTGACATATGTCACACAAATACGCGAACGCCACCGTGCGCTCTTTCCTCCCGGAAGTAACATTCTTCAAGAAGCGACACGGTGCCGGTCCTTTCGCATGCCCGAGGCGCCGCACTCGTTCCCGCTCGGCCTGCGACAGACTGTGGGCAACTAAGTAGCGGACACTGCCGTCTGTCTGAGCGCGTGGTCGTCCATTTAGGACACTCGGTTTCCTCACACACACACACACACACACACGCACACTAGGCCAACTACAAAGCGCATCGGGTGCTTCATCTACTAACGCCGCCGGCACTCTTACAGTTTCCACCGCCTGCATGTCACCTGTTCTGCACCGGCACTGCTCCACTTAGCATTCTTCTAAGAATGTTGGAAAATGTGTCTGCCGGTTGCTTCGGGCGTCAACCAACGCCACCCAGGGGGTCGGGGCTAGTTTGGGTGCCGTGCGCATCAAGAACGCTGCTCCGTTGTCCGGGATAGTGTAGCGAGTGTTGAGTGTTCTTGCGACACCTTCCGCCTTTCTTCTCCCCCAGCGGAGGCTGGGAACAACAACAAAAGAACAAGCGCTTTCTACACACAACTGCGACCCCTCTGCGTCGCTCCCGGAAGGTGAGAAGGTTAGAAAACATAGTAGCGAAAGTATTAGCAGCCACTCGCTGCTCCAACGGCGCAAGCGACACACTCCGGACGACCGATTCCGGATTGCTTGTGGCGGCGTGCTATTGGCGGCGTGAAATGCAGTGCAATCGAGTGGACGTCAAGCGCGGTGCCAGTGTTTTTTTTTGTGCAGAGCGTCACCATTTACTCTTGGAAAGGGTCACAAGAATAGTTTTTTTTTGCTTTCAAGATTTTTACTATATCATTCCACCTGGCGGTTATTAAGTCATTCATTGTCGAACGCTTATACTTTTTGTTGACTTTTAAATATTATAATGCATATCTAATCGAATTGTTAACAACACCAATATGCTATAGTTTATACAGGTTCCATGAAACGAATGTAATTAATAAAATTATATTGTTATATTATTCTTTCTTTTCCCTCAACGAATAATAATCATCCTTTTTTTTCAACAATGTCTTAAGCTACTCTTTGGTCATGCGAAAGACCACTTGATTTTCTAGCAGTACAGAAGGCAGTTGCAGTACAGCATGTCCTAAGTAGCTGATATGATAGCTATATGGCCTAATTAGTCTTATCTCAATGTCCTTAACATCAAGATACCGAAAAATGTATGTATTTTACAAGTGATGAGGCGATCGTAATTTATACCAGCAATCAATTTGTGAGTTCTCTTATGCTCCTATTCTCCTAGAGAATTCTAATTGGTGAAATCGAACAAAAAACACCAATCGTGATAAGGAAGAATAGTCTTCACAATCGTAACGAACAAATTAATGAAATATTATTTTCGTTTATTTCCTTGGAAAAGCTTCTGAACTGCCATCCACTGAACTTCAAACTCGCTTATGAGACGTACGATAGTACAGAAACGAACGGATCTAATATATTTGGAGCAAATACGACGAATTTGCTTCTTACCAGCCATCAAAGGTTGGACATAAAGTAATGAACTAACGCATCACCAGATTACATGCTATTAATTCACAATTATAGTATTCTAATAAACCTACTTCAGCGTATAGTCAGGTAGAAACATCATCACCAAATACAAGAAAAATCGAGTAGGAACATCCTCTAAATGCAACCTATACAGTAGAAATACAAAAAGTAAACAAATCTTCGTATGAAACTCTAACCTTCCGTAGCAGTACAGAAACAATCTGCCTCAAAGCAATTACACGAACGCTCCTCATCAAACCAACAGTCTGGGGCTTCTGCTGTACATAAAAATGTTTAAAGAGGCATAACACTGCACTGCCTTGTAATGTGTCTCTTTTCACCAGCAGAAACCCCGGCATCGAAACAAAAGAAATGTAACCAGCGCCGCTCACACAAAGCCCACTGGTCAACATAATCTAATTAGATTGGTTAGTTTAATTTTCCCCTGCTGCTGCTGCTGCTGCTGCTGCTGGCTACCTTGCGAGAGTTTGAAAGCCGGTCGCTGAAACAGCGACCAAGCAAATGAAAAATGCCGTCGGCAAAACACTTTTCCATTTGACCATCGAGCGTTCGGGCGGGTTTTATCGCGAAGAGCGGCGAGGCAAAGTTCATCTCGGTGGGACAAGGTTTGCCCAGCGGGCTTTGGGTGGTGATGGTGGGCAGTAATTTGCAGAAAACATTCTACTCGGTCTCTACGCGGTGGTCATGCTAGCACGTGGGACGCCGAATCGTTGTTTCAGACTGGCGGTGCCCCTAGGACAACAGAGACCTTAATTTGCTACTTTAAAACACACAGATTCCAACGACTTGAGCTTGATGAACGATGAAGTACATGACGTGACTGGTAGGCTAGTGGAAGTAATGGTTCTAAATAAGGCCTTTTGCTTGAGTTTGTTGTTTTCTCTGTAATAATTTTCTGTTTTTGTGTCAAAATTCTAGAGAGAAGATTGAATTCGATTTAAAAATTTCCATAATTTCTTACGCTACTTCCTAACGCTAATGCTCACAAGGGCTAAGAACCATCCTTTCCTGGCAGTGCCGTTCCGACTCATCAGCCAGACGAGACTCTACTCTGCATCTGCTTTTGTTGTAGGCTTAAAATAACATCAGATAATAGCGCCACGATGAAGATAAACAGTCAATCGGGACTCGAATCGGGATGCGGACAAACCGATGGATGGTGAAGTATACCATGCTGTCGAATTCTCTCTCTATCACTCTCGCTCTCTGTCTCTCTCTCTCTCTCTCACACCATACGCGGCAACGAAAACGGAAGCAAACCACGTGCCCCGCGTTTCTTGCGCTCCCAAAACCCTCGAGCCGGGAATGCTGGTTGTTGGTACCACCAGGAAGTCAATGAAACAGCTCCAGCAGACTATCGGTGTTGAAGCGATATGCTGGTCACAGTGTCACAGTGGCTTTGACGTACTGCGTCGCCTGCGTCTCAAGATGCCGGGCGAAACAGGAAACAGGAACGCATCCGCATCCAATGGTGGCACTCATCGCCGGCGAGTCTGCTGCCAACTTCCGAGTGTTCCGGTTTCGGGTGAAGTTTTTCGAGCAAATACGCCGGGGAGGGGCGTACGGCTGGTGGACGGTATGGAAAAGCGACCCCACAGCGCATCACGAGCAACATCAGCTGTAACTTGATTTAAATTTACGATAAAACTTATGCCTTCGTATTTTTTCTGGCTGGAAGCGTGTCCTTTCGGACCAGCAACGTGTTGAATCGGTATATTTTCATCATTTAGAATATTTAAATATTTTTTTACCTATTGACACTAACTTTTCTTACTTTCTGTAACAATAAAACAAACAAAAATACAAAATATATTAAGAAGTATTCTCACAGGACCAAGATGCTTGATTTGCGAAATGGCATATATGATGATAAAATTCGGTTTCTTAATCTAAAAACAGAACGATTATAAGACAATGTTTTCTAATTTTCTCTATGTTTTGACGCATCAGAACTTTGCCTATAGCAAACAGAATGAAAGTATGATTAGCCGTTTTACTTATCATATTTGAACTATAAATAGAACTAGAAAAACAATCTAACAATGCCTTCTTACTATGTCCCAACTAAATCCATGATAAAGTGTGCTCGATCTTGATGTAGAAGCTTGAAAATGAGGAGCCCATGAAATATCAAAGGGAAATTTCTTTCTTCTTTACTTCTTTAGGAACATACATACAACCTTAGAATCTGATTTTCAAAATCGTTACAAGGGCATTAACTATACTTAGTTATTGAGCATTGATGCAAAAAAGTAAATAATTATAATCTTAATAATCTTTTTTATCATTATTATGGTTAAGTAAATTATTTCTGAATTATTTCAAAATGAAAAAAGGAGTATACATTTTAAAGCACAATGTACCAAATACAGGACAAATGAGTAGAACAAATTTATTTCACAATCAAAGTAAAAATATACATATATTAGCACTATTTCATACGCTTACCGTTCATTAACACTAGTCGTTATTATTTCAGTGCAACTTAATTTACTATACACCTGTTTCACGAAGCTGATTAATGTTTACATAATACAGATGTTGGGCATCAGAGATTCATTCGTCTTTTCCATAATTTCTGCTTGTAAAATGTTTCTCAAAAGTTTTCAAACTATTTATTTCACAAGCAGCTTTTCAAATGTCTTTAAAGACACGACTTGGTGGAACTGTTGTTTATCTCCTTGAACGCAAACAAATCTAACACATGTGCGTTTCGCGATCAGGAAAGGAAATCTAAACCATCTAAGAATCAAAGCAACCAGGGTCAATCTTGAAGCGACATCGTCCCGTGCATGATGCCACGCTCACTTGAGCAACGAGTAGGCATATCTGAAAACGGGAATACGACACATACACACACACCATCCAAACGGGCAACAACAAAAAACACAACTTTCATATCAAAGCGGAATAAATCGCGCAATGCGTGCCGGAACGGAGAAATCTAGAGCGAAGGTCCTGGATCGGAAACGCGCCGGTGCCTAGAGCAGCGGTCCGGTACCAAATGCTTGAACACCTGGGGAGGGTAAAAAACGCTGGAAACGCTTTGTTCTGCGCAGCGCTCTTGAAAGGATTCGTCCCCGTCTTTCGAACGCCAGGACACCTTGGCTTGTGCACCGTGCTGGGCAAGATTTTACATTTCGTTTTCTTTCGTTTGCGTCAGTACTCTTTCTTCCTTCGGAATCGTCCGTCCGTGCAAGGTATCCTCTGGGATGGCCAGTCTTCCGAGCCCCGCACTCTTCACATTTCCTCCCATTCCGCTTCCTTTAAGTTTAATTATCCTCACGTTTCGCTACGCTTGCTAAAAACGCGCCTTGCCTCCTCGGACGGGGCGCTCCCGGAAACTTTAATCCTTATCTGCCGCCCCAGCCGCGGAGGCTGATGAAATGGTCCCCTCTCCCCAAAATGTTCGCCCAAAAATCAATACTCACTCCGGCGAGTACTTTTTCGACCGTCAGGGCACGCTTCAAAATATTTGACATTTTCAATCAGACCCCTCCACTTTGCGCGTCCTCCACGCCCCCACCGGAATACATTTCCCAACGAAACTTACCGATGGGTGTTGTATTTTTCCACGCGACGAGCGGACCCGGGCGTAGTCGCGTGGATGTTGCAGCACGCGGGTTCAACGAGTTCTGTGACTGAAGTTTAATTTCCATCGCACCGTTTTTGCACACACCAAGAATAAAAAAAACCCATCCGCGACACCGCGATTTCAGAGCACGGGTCCCCAGGAAAACTCCCCCGTTCGGGTGGCACAAAGTCCAACCGGTAGCTGAAAATTACATTTCCACTACTGATGATGATGAAACGACATTTTGTTTCAACCTATAACCCTCCCCCTTCCACCCACCTTCTGCCACTTGCGTGAAATGCCACCCGAAAACGGTGGAAAACATGTTGCTGATAGGGAAAAAACGGCTGTACACCTACACCTACGTGGCGCTATTGCTCCGAGCACAAATCCTTGCACGAGTTCGACGAGCGCCTCCACCAACACCAGCGCGGTTCGCCAAAATGGGGAGCCTCTGTCTGTGTTTGTGAATCCTATTCGCACGTCCACGGCACGAGACGATTGAGCGAGAAAGGGATGAGTGAGAGAGAGAGAGAGTGCGAGAGAGTGAGAGAGCGAACGAGCCGTTTTTTTTTTCGCGGCACCCCTGAAGCAGAAGAAGGGTCCTTTTCGCGCTGCAAACCCCTAGGCAAATTTTGCAGCATCGCTTCTCTCTCTCTCTCTCTCTCTCTCTCTCTCTCTCTCTCTCTCTCTCTCTCTCTCTCTCTCTTGTGCGTGCGCGTGGGCCCGTGGGCCAGAGCGGTACTTCCCCAGGAGAAAACGAACAAGAAGCTCGGAGCGGAGACTGCGCAGTTACGTTGCCATAATTTTACCCTTGCTTGCTGACCGCCTGTTTTCTTTTTCTTTTCTTAATTACGTTCGATTACGCTACGTCTCGTGCTCGACGGCGAATGGGAAAACTGCGTCGCAGCGTGGATAAGATTTTCCGATGGATTTTGTTGCTGTTGTTGGGGTGGCCTTCCGCTGCTGGCTGTGGAAGTGACGTAATGTCTGCCATTGCGCCTGGGAAGAAAATTCCCGACGGGGTTTGCAGGAAAACCGGAAACCGGCTCTGTGGGACGAATTGTGATGCATTGCATCGTCGAAATATTGGAAGGTGGATTTTTTTCGAAACTATGAACGAAATTTAATGAAATTCTGCGAGATCCATCCTTTTTGCAATTTTTTTTTCTTCCTTTTTTATTTTAAATTATTTTCCGATCCCGTCAACAATTTGTGTTGCTCAAATTGATGTATGTTTGAAGACTTACTCTCGAAATGCACTTTATTCAACTCTCAATAAGGTCTTGAAATATAATAATATATAAAAATATGTATTTAACTTTTAAAAGTCTGCTATCTTTCGTACCGTATCCTCTATTTGAACAGGTTGCTGCTTAAAAACGATCAACCCCTATTGACTCAGTAGGCCATGGAATCGAATATAAACAAACTGTTTATGTTTTTTTCTAACGAAACTGTCACAACTATCGAAAAAGCGCAGCACACCACCATATGCGCAAACAGGAAAAACGAAAACATACGGAACCTGTTACTGCTGCACATGTTTCATTGCTCCAATTTGGCTTCAATTGGCTCGTAAAATGTATTATGCTTTGGCAAGGCAAGGTCACCAGACACGGCCACGGCGAACAATGGCCCCGAACCGTGGGTAATCCTGCATCCCTGCATCCGCCGTGCCAGGCAGCAGGGATCGAGGGACGCGGCAGCAGCATTAGCAGCGTGGAAAGTTGTTTTAAAGTCAAAGCTTTTATTGTCCTGTTAAGTGGTTCGCTGGCAGCAGCAGCAGCAGCAGCAGCAGCAATTCAATTTAAACACTATTCATTACTGCCCTTTCCATTTCTTGCAACGGTACGGCTCTCTCTCTCTCTCGCTCGCGTTCTATTTCCCTGCAGTGATTTCTTCCTCTCGCTCGCTCGCTCACGAACACACACACACACACACATAAACACAGGCCCGCTCCCGCTTGTTGTGGATTGTTGTGATCCATTGAAAAACTCACCCATACACACGCACCAGGCGGGGCGCAATGAAGCAAAAGCACGTGAATTATCCAAAGTGACGAAATGAGAGAACGAAACATGCTCACATTCCAACACAAACACAGAACAACGTGAAAAACAGTGGCCCGCTGGGGTGGGTGGCTACAACTAAAATGAAGGAAAGAGTCTCACACAAACACATGCACACACACATACACACACACACCCACCCCCTCCAGAGCGGCTGCATTTGAAAGAGGGAAAACAAACCCTCCAACGACCCTGCCCGTGTGGTCCTTATCACCATTGTCCTTCACCACCCCGACCGGGCACCGGGCTCCACCCAACCGACCCACCCGCTCCTTGGTCCGGGCGAAGGGCAGACGGAACAATGCGCACACGAAACGAAACGGTTGGTGGGGTTTATCGACGCTAATTCCATTGTTGCATCATTCCGCTATTGATG
Source organism: Anopheles dirus (assembly GCA_000349145.1). Taxonomy (NCBI): domain Eukaryota; kingdom Metazoa; phylum Arthropoda; class Insecta; order Diptera; family Culicidae; genus Anopheles; species Anopheles dirus. The sequence goes on along the minus strand of KB672869.1, from coordinate 1,250,010 downwards.
CCAAGGACGAGTGCCAGTTTATTGACCCACCAACCGGATCCTTTCGGTCGCGCGGAGTTCAATGAACGGGCAGGGCCGGTCCCGGCGTGCCATGAGGCATGAGGACGATCTCTCGGAAGGCTGGGGAAGAAGGGGGATGATGCGGCCCGAGTGGGTGTCTGGTGCCGGACGGAAGGAGGATCGGAACAACAATAATGGCCGCCTGACCGACCGAATACGGCTGCTGCTGCTGATGCTGCCGCTGCTTTCAGCTGGACAAAGTGCCGGCATAAGTGAAAGTTTTCAACTGAAAAGTTGCAGAGCATCATCGCCGCCATCGCCGCCCCCGTCCAGGGGGAGAGAAATCGATGTCGGAAGGAGCGGCGAACAGACAGCTGGGGAGCCGCTGCTGATGCGAGTGAGCGAGCGAGGCGCGAGGCTGTGGGAAGCGATAAAAACGGGCATCAACTATACTACGAATATCCTCCCCACGTGAGCGGATACGAAGTAGTCATAGTCTTTAAAAATATCGCATGATAAGGCAATTTCTTTTAAAAAAACGAAACGGTATTATTAAGCTTAATTCATTTTTTCAATGTTGCGAAGGTTGAAGGAATATTTAATCTAATCATCTCGATTCACATTTTTAATGTTGATCTATTTTGGTGAAGCTCCCTAGAACTTTTCATGCAATTACCAAACAACAAGAGGATGGCCTTTCATTCTTATTGTTAATTGCAACAAATGATTGTTGACCAACATGCTATTTGATCATAAATAATGCATGTTTATTTGTAAAAGGTCGAGATTTTAGAATTAAAACTCTTTATTAGAGCTTTTAAAATGATCAGAGTAAATGAACCATACTTTAAACCATTTAAGACATTCACTTCAATTAGTTTTTCTGCAGTTTTTCCACACATAAAACTACAAAGTAAATTTGATAAGCAACTTATTAATATTTTGATCGTTGTACGATAGCTCAATAATACGTTTTCGGAATGGTTTCGGATCTTCTTGTTTCACGACTAGTTCGTTCGGGCTCCATGCAAAGACTCACTTAATTTATTACTATACAGGTACATTTACAATTATTCGAACTTATCACTAACACTATTGACCTATCATTGTTCTAAAAACTATGTTAACCGGTTGCCTACCTAGAGGCGCAAACAATCGTAAATATTGTGGAATTTAGAATGACATTTATATTTACATTTTCCGGTTTTGATGCTTTAAGTGCTATTGCTTTACTATCTACTACATAAGATACAACGCGTTAGAGAGCTAAATTAAGTTTGAATGTATATTGTTCTAATGTGGATTTTGTTTATTGGATTATGCTTTGATGAAGTATTTTATTATATTTCACAGCCGAACTCATTAGTTGAATAAAAATTAACATTGAGTGAGAATGCACGTTCCAGATATTATTTCATACCTTTCCTACCATGCAAAGAACGGTTTCTCTACAAAAAAATTAAACTTCCCCACTTAGTACAGCTAAATCGAGATTTGACGGGTTATTACAACAACCGTCCAGGGCATGGTCGTGAAATTTATTGCTCGAGCCTAATTTTCGTCGCCTAATGATTTTCACGGAAAACGTTAAAGCTATCATGTGCATGCGCCATTACAATCGAACACGGCATCGCGGAATAAACATTCATCACGGCTAATCATCGAGAGCATCTGCTGCGTCCCTGCCGCCAAGAAAACACTCCACCAAACGCCCTCTCTCGCCCCAGACGGAGATAACGTGCTTCCCTCTGCGCATCAAACGTCAGCTTGGAGGCGCACCAGCACAATAGCCGCACACATTTACACGCGTACACTCGCGTGCTTCTGAACGCTGCGGGACTTCCAGGAGCGCTCGCGTCTCGTGATAGCCGCTGACAAGACCAAACGCACAGCAGCAGCAGCAAAGCAGCAGTGGCCCGCCGTTGTCTAGTGTGATTAGTTTTCCGGCCATAACAACAATACCGCGGCCGCCAGTTGGTCCCGGAATCAGGACTCCTCCTGAGCGAGAGCAGCTCCTGAAGAAACAGCGAACTGGCGAGGAAGAGGATGGCGACCTCCGCACCGAACCCCCTGCGGTGTGGCTCGGATCAAAAGCATCGCCGGAGCGGCGGAAGGGTTCACTGACAAGGGATGGGCGTCCCTTCTTAAGGTTTGGGTTATACTTTTTTTTGTTTTGTCCGAGTTCTTCGCAGGGATCTCCCGCGTGGTCTGTCGGCGGTGAAACGGTAGTGGAGCGAGGGATGGAACCGCTGGTGGGTGAACGAATTGAGCACGACGCTGAGGAAGATGAATAGCACAGTAGTAGCTGCCATTCATCGCCCTGTCAGAGGCTCGAGTCTCGCCTGGATGATAGGAATTGAAGCAATGGGCAGTCAGCGACGTAATGGAACTGAAATTCTCATTTTGATCTATAGCAAGAACGCCATCTTAAGCGTTCCCTTTGAGGTCACTGTATCTAATCAATTATGGTTTGGTGATGAAAATTGGGTAGATAATTATTGCATGCTTTACAATTATAGTAAGTGAAAACACTGGATGAGAACTTGGCTAGTATCATGTAATATAATACGTAAAAAGTAGAGAATTCGAACAGACATATTCGTCTCCCTGCTAGCGATGCTTTGTTCGGCATTAATAATATGTCACAAATGCAGCATTCTCCACGGCCCTCCCGAAGCTTCCATAATCACCAGCGTGTGGCAAATGCCACACGGAGCGCGTCACATTCCTCGGCCGGGAATGTAAATTATGCGACCCGCACCACCCACCCAAGCTGCTCACGCATCGATACACCGGTGCCATGATCGTTCAAGGAATGTCGCGCCATCCCGCACCGAGTGTCCACCCGTCAGTCAGCCCGCCATTGATGCGGGAGGAATTTCGGACGAATCAGGACGAAACTCATCGGCACCATTAGCATTAGAGCACAAACATTGCATAATTTCGTCCAATAAAGGACTTTAATCATGCTGCCACCGGAAATGACGGCCTCCCCGTGGATTAGTTGGACGGCACGGCAGCCTGGCGTGCCTGCGTGCGGTATTCGGCGAAGGAATGTGGCCTTCTGCTCGAGTTTTGGCTCGTGCGCACTTGGGTGGATGCTGAGAAGGCGGAAAAATACTGAAATGAATAGATATTCGAACAGGGTTTGGAATGAAATAGGCAACTACAACAAAGAGGACGGGAATTGCAAAAAGCTCGTTTCCATGGTCGATTAACTTTAATTGGAATGATAGTGAGAAGCAATCATCACCGGTGAAAGCTGTGGGTTGTTAAAGTTACATGGTGTCAGTTTTTACATGACGCATCGGCTACTCAAATACTGTCGTTTTTTTATTATGTTTTAGTCATATAAGATAGTTTGATAAGTAAAGTGATAAGGGCTCTACTATTGGCCAATCACTAATGACAATAAATGTAACATAACAAAACCTTCATTCAACACTTGCTACAATACATTATGGAAATAATTTATACATCAACTGAATATTCTTTATATTAGATAAACCTTAAGGCTACTTAGCTTTCAAAACTAGAAAGTAAAGTTAAATGCTATTATGTTGATATTCAGGGAAACATGTAGCCAGAGGTTTGCTTGCAAACAATGGATTATGCACATTCAAATTAGTTACAGTCTACCGGTGATAGAAAGACTGAAAGAACATAAAGAAAAAAAAGTAATTCTTCGATGTGCAATGATTTGAGATGTACGTTGAATGCATTTGAAATCTCTAACTCTAACTAATTCGCTTATTCATCACTTTCGCTTATACATTGATTAGCGCAAATCTTCCAACATGTTCGGTATTAGATGCAGCATTTCGTACATCAATCGAATATTTTATAAGCATCAACAATCACAAATCAGAATTAAATTTGTTTTCAAATTCTATTTTAAATATCTAACCTAACGTTTGGGTCGAAGTGAAGTTTACTGGTTTGACTTAAAATTAAAATTAAGTAAGATGAATGGATTTTTTTCAACAACTAAAACTTTTTAAAAAGCTATATTACAGTTCACTTAATTGTCTATTACTGTACAGATAATTTTCCATACAGTGATCGCTAACACAATGAAGCTAAACATTGATCAATAATTAGTACTTCAATATCTTATAAATTCATAGTTTATGTCGGATAATGTGAGATTCCAAGTTTATCATGTGACCCTACATATTACATATCTTATAACGCTGAAAAGATTTCGTCACTTCACCTGTTCCATCTATGCACCAACTGCAATACCAACAAAACGATGCACTCCTTAATAGAACCATAAAAGTAGCACTCTCCTGCAAATCAAACATAATTATGTGCTTGTTTTTTCTTTATCAAATAGCGACAATTCTCTTCCGAAAAGAAGGCAAAAACATTCAAATTCCGCGACAAGTGACAATAATACAAGCTTTCAGTAAAACATACAAACAAATTTGTTTCTCTTCAACCGTTTAGCGACATGAAATTTCACATTTTTCCTGAGTCGTGTTTTCACCGATTCGAATAAAAAATATTCATTAGGGGTGGTAATACACACCCGGAACAACCATTCCTTAATCGAGGCACTCATCCTCCGAACACAGTAACCACAGCAACCACCACGCCACCATCCGCATCATGACCACTAGAGAGAGAGAGAGAGAGATAGACACAGCGAGCGAATATTAAACAGAGTGTGCGATAAAAAAGGCGAACAGAGCGTTGAGTAGAAAAAAAAAGTGCATCCACGATCGTTAATCACTTCCGAGCCTCCGACAGGCGGCGGCGGGTCCCTTTTCGAGTGCCCGTGTGTGGGCCTTTCGATGCGGTCCTCCAGACAGCGGCGGCACTCGATGGCGGCACCCCGACCACTAGGAAAACCCACCGGATTAGAATCCGTTACAATTACATCGATATTTCCCTACAGCGTGGTGTGTGCCGCTGCGCGGTGGAAATTATTACCCCAAAACCGAAACCAAACGGCGAAATCAAACTACTTGAAGTTGCGCCGGGCAATATTTAGCAGGGGGCCAGGGGCGCCCGGGCTGAGGGTTGAAGGAGGCAAAGGGGTGGCTCTGGGAAATTAAACAGTGCAGGCGAGCACGCAGTCCTGGGCATTTTTTTGTTCGTTTCGCTTTCGATTGCCAGCAATACTTCATCCGCCTAAACTGGCCCTTCGCTCCCTTACATTAACGGAAGCTTGCCTGCATTTACGCATCCCGGCGTGTCCTCGCGCAAGGGGGAAAACGATAAAAAATGATTCCCTACTCTAGACCCTGCGTCTGTTCCAGGTTGCTCTACTGTGTGTGTATGTGTGTGTGTGCGTATTTTATCTCTACACATCCTGCTTTCACACAGGACGCCTTGACAGTTTGTATCCCTGTCTGGTGTTTGCGTCTCTGATTGCAACGGGCGCACGCAATGACATCGCATAAAAAACGCATTGAAATTATTCCGTCCATCAAATCTGGGTCGGGGTATTTCGTCACGGTATTATTATTGGTACTCCCTTCGCCGTTGTCATTATTTTATACGACTCGACCAGCAACAACGCAAGTCACCTCAGAACGAATTCGGCTCGCACCTCAACGCACACTTTCCCGGGCGATTTTCCACTGAACTTTCTCAGAATGGGGAAAAAACACAAGCCTCTCGACTGAACAAGTAACTTTCGATAGTTTTTTAACGCAGAATTTCCATTTTGCGAATCCACCGACGCGTCCTTGTTAGTTGTTACTGGCTGGGTGGCTTATCGGTTCGCAAGGCACATTGTTTTGCACTCTTTGAGCCGAATCGTCGAGGCCAAACACTCTTTCTACGGCGGTTCAAGTTCAAGCAGAGCGACAGCCTTTGCAGGATGGTGGTTGTCTTTTGGTTCGCACCATCCCGCTCGATCCCTCGGCCGCTCCTGTCGCGCCGGCAACCGAGATGTGCGGAACGATGATTAAGCATAGAAAATGTTGCAGCTGCTTGATTGTCACGTGAGCATAATTTTTATGATATCCGTCGCCGGTCGGCTCGGGGATCGCTTCTTCGTTTGCCTTCCTTATTCCGATTTCTCCCTTTTCATCCTCTTCACTCCACCAACCTTCGTGCTGCACACGTCCTGCTCTAGCAGCAGCTCGTGCGAACACTGCTGAGTGTCGTCGTGCGTTTTGTGGTGTGGTTTTATGATTTCGGATTGCCATCATGGTCGATAATCGATTTGAGCGCACTCGATGGGTTGATATATGATTTTTTGTTTTCACTGCATGCTGAACTATCCGGAAAGTATTTATCCACAAGCAGGATGGTAAGAAATAATCACATGTTTAGATCAAGCATAGATTTAATATGACAATGGATTTCCATGAAAAGTGTTGGAAATTAGATAACAATCAATACACTGTCTGTAGGAGCTCTAGATAGGCTTGAAACCACTATGTAATACTTCAAACTTCTATGAACCTTGGAGCTTGTAAATGTTTCCAATAAATTCTATTGAAAGACATGACTAAACCAGTCGCAGATAGAACACATCAACGGATATATTATATCAGTTTTTTTTTAATAGTAAAATCATAAAAATATTCACATCTTGTAAGTAAATTATGTTGAAGTCTACATGTTCTTATCTTGAGATCGTAAATCACAGACCGTAACAAAATTAAAATGTCATAGAGAGTTTTTTTGTATGCGAATCATTTAAAAATGTGTTAGATCTTTTTAAACAAATTCTTGTTCAGGGCATTTCAATAGAATCTTAAAGATTGAAATAAAAGATCTTCTCTGAATATTTTTGTTACACTCTTCTAACTGGGCCATCTTACCAACGTCGCATTAAGTTGTGCAGCTATTGTAATCCTTTAGACTTAGATAGATTTCTCTGTTTGATTCAATCTAATGATCAAATTAGCTTTCAAACTCTATTCATTATTCGAGAGGAATAAAAGACGGAAGAAGCCGTAAAGGCTTAAAATCAGCCCTGCAAACACATCTATTGCTTTTTGCATTCTCCTATTATAACGGTTGTGTACATCCATTCATCCCGAAGATCATCAACATTCATCCCAATGCCACTGGCTGACCAAGATGCAGCCGAAATCTTCTGTCTTGAACCTTACAATCAGTTCCGAAAAGTTGTCTAACTTTATATCCTTCACGCATTTCAAATATGGATTATTGCACATCGTAGCACGGTAAAGTACACAAGTTATTCAATGTCAGGTCACTGTTGTCCGGCGAGTCAGCGAACGTGTTAAATATAATTATGGATTTCAAATATTGTTCACTTGAACTACTGAAATTAAAAACCAAATGTCTGACAGAAATAAAAACAACGAAGTAAATGAATGTTAGAATCTATTTTCTTATATCCATTCCTACCTTTAAATTGTGTTTTATTGATTCATTAAAAGATGGCGGTCTCTAGTTTTAACAATTAACAAGATAAACGCATCTAATTAATTAGTGTTTTAAACATCCATATTCAATTTTCACTCTGTTTTGATTAAACATAGCTTCATATCGACAGTTTCGGTTTCATTTTAATGTGTATTTCCATTACTTTTTGCAAAATATCTTTTGCGTCTTTTTCATGCTATTATATTTATGTATATTTTTTGCATTTAAACTTATTTTATTTAATTTAAACCAATTTTATATAGTTATATTTTATACTCAAATTTTCGAAAGATGACAACACCGGATTACTGAAGCGTAAGTAAGTAATCTAAACGTAAATAAGCTATTTAATGCGAATTGCCACAAAACAGATTGAAGTGATGATATAGTCCTCATGATGGAATTCGAATTTACCAATAAAAACATTGCTCTTCTACCATCAGTTTTATGAGGAAGAATTTAGCATACTAATACCTCTTGATTAATCTTAAATGGCCTACTTTTGTTCCACTCCGAAACAGGTTACTTCAAAGTGACATAAACTGCTCTTTATTACGATCTGGATGATATTTCAGTACTATGACGTTAGAATGCATATTTTTGCATAATTAACATGTACCATTAACACTGAGATTCATTTGAAACCAACACCTGTTCAAGATGACAATCGTGTGGCCGGAACAATTTCCACACATTTTTTCTCCATCGAAAACAGGTAGCTGTGCGATGTGTTCCCTCTTTTCGCAGTAGACTTCTTCCTAATCTCAACAAGAGTCGGGGTAGCCGGCTGATGCTGTCTCAACCTCACAATTGATGCTTAACAACAGTGTCCCACGGCGAGAAGTGGGACTGGAAATCCACCCCACCTGAGAGAGAAGCCCTTGGCAACGGCATCTACGGCAGGGGTAGCAGCAAGCCTTGACAAACAATGTAAAGCCCCGCTCGGTGCGCTCGGTGAAGGAAGTCATCCGGTCCACGATAAAAGTCGCCCAAATATCATTTGCACTGACGATTATCCTGTGCAATCGGCCCCGGGGAACCGTTCCTCGGCACGTTGCAACGCCGAAAGCGGCTGCGTACACTGAAACACGAGGAATCACGGATCACTTTCGACCGCTACGTGATTGAGTGCGCGAGTGCTGATTTTCTGAACAACGCCGGAATCAAGGACGCTTGGACCAATACGCACACGGGCAACGACCCACCCACCCAAACACACACACACACGCATACGCGCCATGGTTCCATCTCTCAGGAAATGCGGTTTTTCGGGCCATCCGACAGAATCCTGTTTTAAGCGCTTCTCAACAAATCCCCCTTGGGTTGATGTAGCGTGCGGCTTTTTTTTTTCGTCGCTTCCGACTCCGACGCTGGCACCTATTTGCATGGGGATTTGAAACCGACAACATTCTTGGCCGATATTCGACACAGGTCGGGTCGCCCTTACGAATTTGCGCCGCTCGTCAATGTCGTTGGCTCGCCGGGACCGAGCCGCTTGTTTCGGGACGTTCGCACTCCAGAATCGCACCCTCGTCTACTTGTGGTTTGCGGGAGTATTACTCCGGCACACTGAAGCACACTCGAACACATACTCGCACTCACCCGACCAGAAACCCAGATTTGGTGACAACTAGGAAAGAGAAAGAGCGCAAAAAAACTGTGGTACAGATAAAACAGTACATCCCGAGCCACGCCATAAGACGGCCCTCGGGAAGTGTACACCCTAGAGTGATCATCAGCGCTCGAGTGGAGCTGTAAGTTCACTTGGCGAAGTCGTCTCGTGCCCCTACGGTCGGCTGGTGACGAGCGGCAGGTGCTTTAATGGGGACGGTGTAGATTTTTAATTTTTACCACAAAAAGCGTCGACAATGTTAGCCCGCACCCTGCATGGCTATGTCTTCCGTGTTCCGAAAGATGCAAATCCTTCGCTCACCACCCGTAACTGCTAACCCTGAACAGCTCCCGAGAGTCCGTCATCAGCCCTTCAAATGATGTACACACTCGCGTGGATGGACTCGAAACACCGCAACCGCAGATTTCGCTTTTTTATTGATTTGTTCCACCGCAGAGTTACTCCCCGTACACGATAAACATTACGGACGAGCTAGGGAACCCCTGCAAGAACCGTGCCGTGAACCAGCTCGTAAACGAAATCGAGCCACGGGATTAGCAGTGCGCTAAGCTGCGATGATTGCGAGAAACAGAAGGATTAGATTTTTATCGTCCCTCCGAGGCTGTGCCGCAAGAAACCGAGGGTTGTTGGCAGACGCAGACAGACAGCCGCAGACTCCGTTGCCCACCGGAGACGAGACGGAGTCTGATCGCGGTCGGTTCAGTTTCTCAAATGCCACATCTGGTTTAATATCGTGCCGATAGAAGCTGATAAAAAATAAATACCCACAAGTACAGGGGAAAGTGACCATTTCGAGAAAAAAAAATGGTTCGCCAAGGGACTACACTGCAGCGGTTGCGACACACCCGAAGGGTGTACGGGTGCAACAAGACCCGCTTCGCATCCGGCTAGCTAGGATTGCCGGATGGATTTTTATCATCAAAGAATATCTGGCGGAAGTCAACAGCTTAAGCTGGGTTGTCGTTTGGACGGACGGGGAATGGGAGATTATGTGCTGCGCTTTGCTGCACGCTCGAACGGATGGATTTCAATTTGAAGGGATGGTCAAGGCAAATTAGCGGCAATACATATCGAAAGTTTATCAATGGTAACTTCAGTTTGTAAGAGATCAGCCAAGGCTTCGGTTCAGTTCATGTTGAGTGGATCATCGTTAAATGTTTTTACTTTTTGTTAGAATACTTTAATATAACTCATGTAAGTTGTATGTGCACACTCGCAAGATGATCACTTTTGACTCGGAGTAGCAGATGCGGCTGCAGTGTTCTGGCAACACCGTTGTTGTTGTCGTCGTCGCATGTTTCTATTGGTGACCAGGTGATCGTCTATAGTTCTATAGTACTTCCAGGGTCCGAGTCGTTGCCTTCGTTACAATCGAATTGTCTATGCTATCATAATATTCTGTATTCTATATCGTGTTTGGAGCAAATTCATCGATCGAGTTCTTACGAGCCTGGGAGTTCGGTCATCCTATAATAATGTATTTGTCAACGAATTAGTGTCGCTGGAGACCGCCTACGGTACGATCTGCTTCCTTCTGAAGCTGTTTCTGGTTAGCTCATAGGTTAACTATGAGATAGTTTACGTTCTCCGTCGGTATCGATAAAAGTCTTCTGATGTTCCATGTTGAAGTCCATGAGCAGTTCCATTAGTTGCTGTACCAGCAGAACGTATATAACCATCAACAGTGTTGATCGTGAAATCGAACATAAGTAAGCGCTCGCAAAAATTTACTACGGCTGCATCTTCTCGTCCGTCTCTTATCAAAACATTCGTTCGTCAATGTAGATCGCAGCATCCTGGGTAGGTATGGCGAAAGATTGCTTTGGTGAAATGCTGCTAAAATTACCGGTCCAGTTCCTCGCATCGATCGACTAATTGTGCCATACAGATCTTCTTTGAGTGCTTTTTCTCAGCGAACCTTCCTGAGACTCCACACTCTTCTTTGTTGATTCTTTCCAAGCACTGACTACATGTACGATCAGCTGATCCTCGAACATAGTGATGCATGTCTTGCTGTGTCTATGTGGCTAACTCTCTGGTTTTCATATGGTTGGGTATCCTTCCAACATCCGTACCAGATACTCAGACGCCCTAAAGTGGCTCTTCACAGTTAGCTTAATCTCATGAATGAATATTTGTCTACGTATTTCGAGCATGTGCAACAGTCCCTATATGAAACACTATCACTTAATAATTGTATCATATAATTTAGAGTTTAACGCATGCGTAAGAACTGACTTGACCCATTTCATGTAATTTATTTTCAATTTTTGTTTCACTTTCAATGATTTTAAGGCTCAAAACGAATTGGTTGTATTGTAATATGTTGCATTGCGTCCTCCTCAAGACTCCGTTAACGAAAGCCCATTACCAGTGTTCGAAAAAAAACTTTTCCATCATCATTCGACAGAGTGGTAAAAAATCGATCTAACCTTTTTGCTACACCGCCACCCATCCCCACCCCAATCACGCCTCCCCTCCCCGTACCTGTGCTTGCGCTGGTTCCGGGAAGCAAATTTAATTATAATAATCCGCATATAAGATTATCTGTTAATTGAATTTCCATTTCCTGTGTGCGCTGCCGCATGTAACAAGACCACGGGGCCCGGCTCGTTCGGTCGAACAATCGATTCGAGGACACTTCTACGCATCCTACGCAGGACGCCAGAAATCGGCACGGCTCGCAGGAATGCCAAAGCCGAATCCTTGCAGCATCCGGTGCAACCGTGCCGAACCCACATCATCATCCTCATCATCGTCGTCAGCAGCATCAGCCATTAGGTCCGTAGGGCTTCTTCGATGGCTTCCGTGTGCCGTCCCACCGCTCCCGCCGACCCCGTTACACCCACCCATGCGACCGTCGCCGAAGCCCGAATTGCGTGCAATGTCAATCAAAATGTGTCACAACAGATTTAAAACGATATCGAAAATGCAAAAAGTGCTTCATTTGGTTAAATAAATTAATGTCACGTGGCCGACCGTACGCCACCGCACCACCACCACCACCGCCTCCTCTCCGCCGGGACGCCGAAAACGGATCGGAGGGTGGCCCGTCTAGCTGGCCGTGGGTTTTCTCGCCGCTTGATTGAGTGAACTGACAGCCGCAAAATCGCACTTCCCGCTAGCGTGCGGTGTTGCTGCGAACCTTTTCCCTTGTCAAGTCACGTCACATCGGTCACTCAACAGCCGCAACCGTGCGCACGAACGTGAGCGTAAACTAATCCGCCCATGCACCCGGGTGGCCAGAATTAACTTCGGCCCCGTGCGCCTTATTAACTGACGATGATTATCGATTTCATTACATGCGAAAGAGAGAGAGAGAGCTCTCTGCCTACAAGGGACAGAAATTGCTTGCATAGCACCTGAGCGGCGGGTAAGGTGGCCATCCTGCCCGGGGATGTTTAAGGACATTAGCTCAATGAATATCGCGTTACACGGTAGCTAGCCTTCGGGGCGTATGCAGCCAATCAGGATGGGTTCCAATATTGTAACCCTTCATTGCAGCTAGGGAGGATGAAATTTCGCGTGTTACCAATGGATCACATGATTTTCGGAAAGCGAAAAATTATTGATTTCTTATACAAAATTCATCATTACAGCGATGCTGTACATGAACTAATTTAGTTTGATTACTATTGTTCTGTATATTTATTTAAACTAATTAATATAAATAAGTATACTAGTAAACCCAACGCACCCTAACTACTATCCTGAGGAACACCAGACGTCCTAGTAAAAGAATACGATTCGTCAATTTCTACTTGATCAGACCCATTTCGTAAATAGGATCGCAACTGAAAACTTTAAAAAGATTGGAGATCAAAACTTCCCACTTTCAATATTTTTTTTCGAGTTGCCAGGAGTTTTTCGCATATTTCGACTCTCAAAGTCAAACCCTGAACAATCATAACCAAATAAAATCTAATAATGATGTTGATGACGACCCTTTGTATACCCCTGCAAAGGATATCCAAGTTATTATCGGCATATACCTATTAAAACAAAGCATAAATTTTAAACATGAGGAAATGACGAAGCGGAAGAAGTTATGCAAACAGATTTTTGTGGGTCAAAGCATCAATTAGTTATTGTAAAATAGGAAAGTTTCTTTCATGCAAGAATATTACACTATGAGAACAGGACATAAATCACGCTAAATCACATTTTTGACCTCATTTAGCTTTTTCTTCGTGCAGATTCCTCCTTTTTTCAGTAAATAGGCAACTCGGTTCTTATATTGGTGAATAATGGCTTTCCTCGGTATAATAATGATTCCCCGCATGTTTTGATATGACCTAGATCGGGGCAATAAACCGATCAATAAATTCTACCAATGTGTTGAACTTTTACAACTTTTTTACAAGCTTCTGAGACTTCTTCATCGATTAAACAAACAGATATACCGTCCCATATATGATATCTACCACTGTTTTGGCATATTTTGCCTAAAATGTAATCCAAAGGCCTAAAATGTAATCCAGAAGAAAATTATGGTACTCTCTTCGAAAACTTTATCACAATCCCGAGCGAAAAAATACTCTAAAATGGTTATTCTCTCTGGTACAATATCTCTAAAAATTAGACCAGATGATGAAATGCAAAGTGGAAAGTTTTCAAAAGTGTTTTCCGAGTAAAAACCGAAAAGCAAAATATTATGATTTAAGAGTGGAAGAGGCTCACCAGATTAACAATGCCCATAATGTATTTAATTCGTTTGCATTTCATTAAACATGTTTGATGATCAAACGACCAGTTCGTGCTAACCTCACAGTGTCTTGCAATGTTACAAGTATGATTTTCCGAAATTCCAAATCCCATAATCGATCATACTTTTTCCACGGTGTCCCCGGGCAGCCTGCCTTGGTATCGCCCGATGAAACACATGTTTTGCCGCATCGCGTGGCTACTTATCATTACCATCGGACAGATAATAGAAGCGCACGCATCGGAGGTCGCCCGGCATGGTACGACATTAAACGTCCGGCGACGTCAATCGCAGAACGCACACGGCTGGCGCAAGAACGCCGCTCCCACGAGCGCGGCCGTCCCATCGGATGCTTGTCCGGGGACGGTTGTCAGATTGACGTGCGGACGAGCGAATGATAATCACCATTAGGAAGCCATCGAGCGTCGGCCGAATGTGCGCGCGGTTCGAGGGCGACTTTCTCGAGCGCGGCGAGCCCGGCCGAAGAAGCGAACCCGGGGAACCAATCACCTTCCCAGCGCTTCCACCGACTTCCGGCTACGCGCTGCGAGCTGCGACGGAACGATCACACACGTCATCGTGAGTCCCGCCCGTGAGCCGACCGGGGATGCTGACGGTGGCCGACGGCTGATAAATGTGCGGATAATGAAATTCAATTTTGCACCCTCTCCCGCTCTCGGGTGGGCGGCCGCCGGTACGGAATCAGCATCAGCAGGGTTCTCATCCATCCGTCACCGTCAGCCTGAGCGCCCCTTGGAACGGCGGCTGAAGCGATGAAGTCGATGAAGTCTATCGAAGCGTTGTTCTTAGCCGAGCGTCGCTTAACCATCGGGGCGTACACCGTTGAAGTGCGTTAGGCACGTGACAGGATTGTGGCGAAAATTTTACATCCCCCTCTCCCTCCCACCGCACCCCACGCGCGGTTCGTGCACCGTACCGCCGCGAGCTACTCTACCGTAATCAACACAATCGTCTTCACGGCCCCCACCGTCGGACGGAGTGAGCTGCAGTTGCACATACGCGGCACGCTTGCACACAGCGACGACCGACGCAATGGCTGCTGTGTCGGGACACCGGCGTTGCCAGGCAACCCGTCCGACAACACACCACCGCACACGTCAGCCTTGGGCGCGCTTTCTCGACGAGCCGAATCCGATTCCTCCCGGGTTGCCGTTTCCGTTTCCGGTCGCTGCAATCGTCTGCCACGGCTCGTTAGTGGGCGCTGGAAACTCGATGCGAAACGTCATTCAATTCGGTTACTTTCACAGGCCACATTCGTCGGCCCCCGGGGGCCCCCGGGGCTGTGCAGCTCGACACAGCTGTTTCCTCGAGCTGTTCCATTGTCGGTTTTAGCAAACGAACTGTCGATAAGCGGTTAATGAATGCAATAAATTAATTAGGACCTGCGGCGCGGTTCAATATCGTCGCCGGCTTTGCCCTTCATTCGCGTGTTCATTCGCATGTGGGAAGCCGAACGAATCGGATTTGTTGAAGCCGATTGGCAAGCGTGGGTTTAAAGCAGCGAATGGAGGTTATTTAATCATTTGATACCCTCATGATGCTTTGTTATCACTCAAATTGGATCGTAGGATGGATAATATGATATGTTTTTATCAATTAATGTTGGTGGGTAAGCACCTTATTTGTTTTTGTTTTCACGCGCTATGTTGGATCATGGGAACTTTAATTATATTAAAGTCTATCGATCATATCGAGCAAATATAAGTGTTTTTTTTTTAATTATCTTTACTAGTGTTTTTACGGTTGAAAGTAGTATATTATATTATATTTTAAAATAAGCGTAAACAGTAAGCATAAGCAGTTTTCTGACTCAGTTTTGAAACAACGATCATCAAATAAATTTAAATATGGTTGTAATACACTCCGTAACATAGCTATACGCTAACCTGTTATTTGAGATTAGAACGAAAACTTGAAGAGATAGTTAAAAATAATGTTCTACTAAGTTGTTCTACTAAGTTCTACTTTTTTATCGAATGGAGGGCTAGACCGTAATTCCAGACAGGAAAAAGAATTATGGCTTATGTTTCTACATTTCGTCACATGTCTTCAATATGTCGAGCTTACTGGTACATTGATACGTTTGGTGTTCGATTTTTACGACGCTTTTAAATCGATTAATATCGCAAATCTGCCAAAACCCGCAACTTTAATCATTTATAATACATATTACGGGTGTTGGATCAGTAATAACTCAGTAATAAAAAACCTTTTAACGGTTACAAGGTTATGTGAAATGTTAAAAATTAGAACCAAAATATGCAACCAAAACAATACTAAAATTCTAAATATACGATATTTCGTATTATGAACCTTAAAAGTGCACAAAAGAAATCAGAAAGCATTAAAAAAAATGACTTAAAAATATGCCTACATTATTCATGATTTTTTTAAAGTTCCTGTATTTTTAATCGAATTTTTAAACGATTATTTGTATCGAAAAAAAAAATGTTCGTAAGTGGGCGTATAGTTATGTTACAGGGAGCGATGTTGACGGTGGTGAAAAAATAGTAATAGTGTGTGTAAAACTGTGCAAAAATGATCACCAGTCGAATATTGTTATTATCTACAACTTAGTAGAACATCATGTTTATCTATATCTTCAAGTTTTCGTTGTATTCTTTAAAAAAAACAGGTGGGCGTATAGTTATGTGTATGACAAATATAACTTATTGCTTTTTTTGCCTTAGAACTAAGAATAAGAAATTGTATAGTTAAAATATGGAATGACTTACAAGATCAATGCGTAAAGGACAAAATAGATCATTCCTGCCGAATTTAAGAAGGTTTTTATGTAATTGAAAGTGTTGGTTGAAATAATAACTCGCAAATATAAAACTATCTCAACTGTTAACTCCAAAATGCTACTGGACACAACGAAGCATACCAAACAATCAAGCCATTCGGTACGCTCGCTACCGATACAGAAGCTGTGAAGCAAGTTTTCCCAAGTCCCCGGCACCCCATAAATGGGCCGCCAGTCGCTTGTGCCGAATGAACAGAGGACGACTCTTCAAAACTTTAAACTCAATTACATAATGACCACTGGAGCGCTAGTAGTGGTGGCCTCCGTTGGCCCACCTCCCACGACAACCGGGTCCAACTGGAAGACGCTCCACTCTACTCTCTCCCACGGCGGAAGCGAGTCGACCACACGCAGGGGTGGGCCAAGCTGTTGGGGAGTTTTGGGAGCCCGCTTTTAAATTACCATCAACCGTGTAATGCAGCTGAATCAAGTGGCGGCTTTTGAGTTGTCGAAGCACGAAACGGGAAAAAACGTTGCCGGACAACCGAGGTCCAACCCGACCCGACCGCCGCGGCCCGGCACCAGCGACGCTGGGCAGTTGCTGCTCCGAAATATATCCTCAATTGCCCAGCGTCGTTGGCGGCACACGGGCACACGATTCGACAGCATCCTGTTGTGAGGGGCCGGGCAGCGCTAGAAAGCATGATAAATGAGAGCATAATTTTTCAACAACCTATTTATACCTGGTCGTCCTGAGGGGGGATTTTTTTGCTCCTGTTTATAAGCTCCCTCCTGCTCCATTTCCGTTTTGTCTGTGCGAAATGATGTATGATCTTTCCACGGACGGGAACCTGAACCAGGAGCGTAGTAGCTGAAATGCTCCGTTGGAAATGATTATGTTTTTGATGATTTTTTTTGTGTTGATAATGACCATGGCGTGTAATGGCGCGCGCGCGCGTTCGTAGGGAGTCCTTGTGGTTGGCAAACCACTTGCCAACGATAATTAATCGGATGGCTTTTTAATTTCCCACTTGTGGTCTGTGATGAGCTAATCTTAGGGTTGCGTATAAATCTGAGGTGTAGAAAATGGGATGAAAACTACGGTGAAATCAAATTTTAGTTACATAATTTAAATGTAGTTAAAGCGATTGAATTTAGAATTAAAAAATTGTAAATAATATATGTTCTACTAGTGGTAAGGTTTTCCGTCTTTCCCCTTCCGAATGCTATACAAACGAAATGTTAGCCTCCTAATTGGCAGAACAAAAACGCACACAAGTACAACGGTTCGTCTGCACAGCGAGCAAAAATTGGAACATTTCATAAAATGTCATTTGTCGCTCAGCCTGCAGCCCACCGGCAAAAGGAGGACAAAACAGGACAAAAAAGAGTCAACAACGTACCAACAAAAAAAAAGCACACCCCGAAATGACATGAAAATCTCGTCAGCAGCTCGTCTTCTGGTGGTCGATTTGCCGTCATCGTTATTACACTATCGCCCTGTTCCGTCTCATTACACATTTTGCACATCAACATCCGAGCGGATCATGTTCCCCAGAGCGGACCCCAGCCTGGCCGGCACGGGGCAGTCGGAATCGGCCGTGGCGTAGGCACTACACGATAGCATATTCCACCAAATCCTTGACGAATGACCAGCTTTGTGTGATGAGCCTGTGCCTGTACCGTCATCATTAGGTGATGGTCGCGGTGAAACACACACATACACGCGCGCAAAAAACTCTCACCGGGTTTGGGAGGACATTTTCGGTGTACTATTTTGAATGGCTCAGATGGGATTGAATAGAGGAAGGATGAGCGGTCTTTGTGAAGCGAGAGGTTGCTAGGAGCATAGGGACAGACAGTATGGAGCGATAGAGCAGACAAATTAGTTTTTATCGAATTTTTATTCCGAATCGGTCATTTATCTATGATTTATCTGCGTTGTATGAATTTGTATTTGTATGAATGAAGGATCTTTCCAAATGTGTTGTTAAAAAACACAAAAGCAGGTTAGATATTTTTCAAGCATTTTTCTTGATATGATCGGCTCAGGTCTAGAGGATGTTTAAATGTTTTTATGAGTAAAAAGAAACAGGCCGGAAAAGAACGGATTTAACTCGCTGTAACGGGTTCTTCATTGCATAATTCGATTAATTCATAATTCAACACTACCACAACCAGGGCGTCAAACTGTGAGAAGACGGTCGTTAATGGATATTGTCATATTTTAAAAATATTTACAGGATGTTTCATCCATTCTTGAACAGTTCACACAGTTAGACGAAATCGTCTCACCCAAGGATGAAATCCTTCCATCGACTTGTTCGAGGTCGATCTATGAACTACACATAATAACCACTTCAAGAATGGGTGGAAGGATTTCATCATTGAGTCGGACGATTCCATTTAACTGTGGGAACTGTTTAAGAATGGATGAAAAATGTTGTACATTCATTTCCAGAAAGCTCAGTTTTTCTCAGTTTTTTCATGACCGAGGCTGGTCATTTCAACCCAATTAGTTTAACGAATTTGCGTGAAATGGTTTGAGTGAAACTAATATGTGTTTTATTATAATTTAGTGGTTTTAATTAGTAGTATCCCCATCCCTTTCTTCTTCGTATATCAAAGCAACCCTTTATTTTACCTGAGTTTTACTTTCGACTGTATTTGCTTTCAAAGAGGCTATGACAATAAAGGGTAGGAAAAAAACGCACCAATAGAATATTTTCTCATACTTCATACAAACTCATCTACAATCGACAAATAATGTCCAACTGAGTCAAAACGAACGTCCGGAGTCTTTAAAGGAGTGAACGAAATCGGTGGGAAGAAAAATTTTACTGATAAATCTTTTAAGATAGAGCATTGAGGCGTCTTCTATCTTTCGTAAATCGGTTGTAGTACAAGAAAGGTTATATTTAAGCTGTACAACGGTGCCTTCCATTCAAACTGATTAACAAACATATTAAGGATAATGTACTTTTTTTCTTCCAACTAATATCTAACGAAAAACGGAGAAAAACCAAAAGAAAATTATATTCAATATATACAAAAAAAAGCTGACAATTGGAAAGGCAAGCCGCCAATTGATAAAAACATTGACCAAGTAGTCACTGAGCAGCAAAAATATGCCTATAATATATTTAAAAAATAAAATAAAATAAATCATATAAATAATAAGGAAATCCTTAAATTCCTTAAATGGCAAGTAAAGTTTGATTGCTTATTTGAATAAAAGTAAAGGATTATGTTATAATACAACACTGAATGTACGAAAATTATTTTAGTTATTCAACAGTAAGCATTACGTGTTCAAGGTGTTCCTAAACAAATAAGACTGATTGTTGTACGTCGATAGAAAATACTAAGATAACTTCCTTTTTTGATATGCATATGAAATCAGACAAAATCACAATCAAATATCTTGAAAATTCAACATCCCTTGTAAAGGATGAATGCATTACAATACAAATCGATAGATTATAAGATTGTGATTTCAAATTACAATGCAAGGCTTACCTGTAATTTTCCATCAACTAACATCCTGCTATAGAAAGCCGACAATTTTCGCCATTGAGACATTTCTCATCCTGCTCACAGCAGTGCATACATACACGCAACACACAACACACCTGGGGCAACAATTTGGTGCGGTTTATCAGCTCATTAAAATCAATTTGGAGGTGATTTAATTTTTCCGTCAAACGGACACATTCTCCCTCCCGTTTTGCGTCGGAAAAAATGCTGCTACAAGAAAAATAAGCTCACACGCACGCATCCCTACCGTGCCCGTCACTGATACCTCGTGACACCCGGTATCATCCCGGGCATAGGGCCCTCCCTCGCGTAGGCAAATGCGTGTGCTGGGTTTTTTGATTGATTAGCCCCTAATGCTCCGACGCCGGGTCCGGGCTCCGGTAACGACCGTCATAATTCGCAATAATTTATTCATGCATCCCTGCACACGATAAGCCTCGGCGTTGCGTGCGTCTCGCTCTCGGCCTTACGTCGCCTTCGCTCGGTTCCGGAAAAGCCGTCAATAAGCGAGCCGCCCCGAGCGCCATCTCGCTTTCGCCGACGCAACACGGCAGCCGACAGCGACAATCTTTATTAGATATTATTACATTATTATGTTGTTCTCGGGCATGTTGCGAGCATATGTTGGCCCGATCGGGAACCGAGGTGTTATGCTTCGACACCGTCAGTGCACCGCACCGGAAAAGCCACCTACGACGTCGGGTCGATTGATCGCGGAGGGAGTCTGCTTCCCTCCGCGGTACGCTTCGGTTGTTGCTACGTCGATTTTTGGCCCTTCTTCGCTCCCTCTCCGGTGTCGTCGCACGGCGGAGACGTATAAACTCCAGATTTTACTGCCGGATTTTCCCTCCGCCGGCTAAAAAGGGGTTGGTGGAAATTCAATTTCCTCCCTGTTCGCCCTGTCCGCGACCCCTAGGACGGTGGGATTTGAGGAAACCGAGCTCAACAAATAGACGCGCCCGCCGGCGGATGACAGGAACGGCCGGAAAAGGAGATTAGGCCCAAGAACACATCAGCGCACACCGTTCGCACGCACGGTTAGCGGCTTTTCGTGCCGACGCGTCGACGCACGGCGAAGGGAAGCTAAGAAATCGCAAGGGCCACAGTCACCCACCGCCGCAGGTATACATTCGGAACCACCGACGGAAGCGGAGAAGCTGTGCAAATCAGGCATAATTAGAAGTAAATAACAATCATTAGGAAACAATCAAAACTTCACCAACACCGCTGTGTGCAGTGGGTACCGGACGACTGGCTGCCGGTCGAACGATGCAGAAATTATGGATAAAGTTTGGGTCTGGGTGGCGAGCGTCAGTGCCTCGCTGAATACGGGCGGAAATAGTTATGGCGAAAGTTCTAATTAATTATCGCTGCTCTTGGCACTGTCAAGGCATGGGTTGCCGTGGCTGCGTCGAGGGGACATTTTATGGGAGCGAAGACATTAATTATATGGCGGAAATATGCACGGTAATTTTAAGAACTAGTTTTAAAGGTTAGTACATCAAAAAGAGCTTCTACTGAGTTTGGCATTCGACGATCACATTAAGGTCAAATCATCGTCAAAATTTTAAGAAAATGTTTCAAGTAAAATGGCTGGAATGTATAATGGCATGCCTCGCTTAACTGACTAAATGTTAAAAGTTAGTTTAGAATTTAGATAATCAGGAAAATAACGAAATGTACGAAAACGTGTCTTCAATTTATAAGGCATAATTAAAAAATTGTGCTATGAACTTTCTCTTCCTTAATTTGCACAACAAACTCAACTAGGTCTAGCCAGGTCTAGACTGCCAACTCCAGTACTTATTGACGCAGTTGTTACTCGTAGCCTGGATAGTTAGTCCTCCATACAAGGTGACGGTCCATATGAGATTTGAACCCACAACTTGTGGTGTGTAGGACTCTGCGCTTTCGCACAGGACCAAAATCAAAATTTAATTTAAGATACATAAACACAAGCTGAAGCATCCGGCGGAACCTCGCACGTTCTGGTTCTTTTCTGACGAGAAAAACCTAGCCCTGGTTTCCTAACTCCCCGGACCTGAACCCCTTGGACTATTTCGTTCAGTTGAAAGAGATACCAACAGATCGTCCAGCAATACCAAAGCGGAAATAGTCACAAATTAAATTCGTTTTTGCTGCCCTTCCTAGGGACACGGTAGCCAGGGCTTGCTCCAAGGATACCGAAGTTGGCTATTTTGAATGATTCGAAGAAATAGCATGGTAAGCTATTCCTATAAAACTCTACCAATAAAAATTGCTGTAAATGATTTAATTTATTTTTTTAAAAATCCCTAGAGAACTTTCAAATATGGGTTGAACACCAGGTAATTATCAAACATCTAAAGGAGAAAAAAATGCTAGTAATAATGTCAGTAATATATCAATATTTGGTTAATAACATCGAGAGGTAACATCGTTCCCATTGTATTGCAATCCTCGCCTACCATATTGAATTCTATTATAAATATCCAAAAAAAATGTAATTTAACACTACTACTTACTACCGATCGAGCTGCGTGCTCTTATCAGTTATAAATAACGATCGGTCGAAGCAAAATTTATTACCCTCATCACAACCCCTCCGTCTGTCCAGATAACTCCTTCGCGATAACGTTTTACCCCCGGTATTGTAGCATTAAAGAAGTATTGAAAAATAACTCGATTAAGCTGTAAATTTAAACTAGCGACACACTCCTCAAGCAGTTGGCATTTGACCGACGGATTGCCTTGGTCCCTTCGAAGAAAAAAAAACATTGAAACATCAGCAGTTACGACATCTTTTGGCCGTGAGCCAAGCGTACACGTAACACGAGTTAAGTTGCGCCACTGTCAGGTTATCCGCTGCTCGTGTTTCCGTTTATCTAAATATTTGCCCACTCAATCAAACCAATCTACAGTTCACACGACACCCAAGCTCCGCGGCAGCGCAGGACTTCCGGAGCCCTCGGTCAGGGTTTGGACAGTTAAAAATTGGAAAGACGATCCCCGGCCCCGGTAAACGGTTTCATACGGTGTAGACGCTCCGAAAAATGGCTCTGTAGACGTCCCGGTTGTGCAAATCGAGAGAGAGAGAGAGAGAGAGAAGGAAAGGGAAGCTGTGGCTAAATCTGATTTATATTTACCTCTTTGCTGTTATCTAATACTTTAAAATGTTTCTTCTTCACTCGCCTCACCGAGCGAACGCGTGGCTCTCCGCGTCACGTACCGGAGTGTGCTGATGTTTCCTTGAAATGTCGTCCCAAGCCGATTTCCCAAGGGTGCCGTACGGCAGAAGGGGGCCACGGGCGAACGGAAGGATAAACATACGGCCTCGGTGGACCACCGCGTACCGTCCGCCGTGCCGATTTCCGACGGAGCGGACGGCGATGGTGGTTTAAAATGCTGCCAACTTGGAAATCCATTTTCCGCCGTCTGCAGTTTACAGCGCCGGGGCGCGCAGCGGAGACGGGACGGCTACGCGCCGATGTGTGCGGCTTTATTTGTTGAACTTATCTTTATTGACAGTCATATTTCGTGGGCCCGTGCTCCGGTCGAGGCGAAAGCGGAAGGAAAGCTGATATCACCGTAAGCGGCACCCAGGGAAAAGAGCCATCGCTGCTGGCGGAAGCCGTGGAATGGACGCGACGTACGACGACGCGGAATGGTGGTATCGTGCGGAACATTGTTGGTTCTGTGGACGCGCTGGCCAACGTGCCACCGCGCCACGGGCTCGAAGTAGGTGCATTTTTTCGGCGCCCTCTTTGTGAAAGGGTAGCGCAGCCCACACGGTTGATTAGAAAATTCTCCTAACGGCACGGCTGCTTCAAGTGATGATGTAAAACGGGGCTGTTTCAAACATGATGGACACAAATTGTGCACACAACCCTAATTGTAACTTGTTGTACGAGTTATGTTGTTGAATATGCCTGACACAGAAATCTAAAAATTTCAAAACGCTCTTCACCCTTTGTTAGCAAATCGTTTACTTTATTTTGGGGTTTTTATACCTTTATGTCGTTGTTACTCTTAAACCTGTTGAAAACGTAGACAGGATTGTAATATTATGTTTAAATTACATTAAACAATACTAGAAATGTCTTGAGAACAAAAATACCCGTCAGTGGCAATATGGAAATTCATCGAACCGTCATACTGCAAATTTAACCCCTGTTTGTTGTATTCCTATCTCCTCCGAATATGTTGCACGCAGATTAGTTTTGCAAGGTGCATAAAAGCGAACTCTAACTTAGTGCTGTGGTATGTTGCTTATATGGATAAATGTCACTTCCGTTCTGGTTTGATTGCAGCTCAATTCATTCCTTCTTTATTGTACATTCCATTAGTTCAAAGTTGTTTCACTGTAGCAAAGTGTTATCGAAGCACAACTTGCACGAAACTATTAGTAGTGACCTTGAACACGCTGGATTTCGAACTTTTATCATCTTAAGGCCCATTTGTGGTTAAGTGAAATTGAACGTGAAATTCAGTTTTTTTTACTGATATTTTAATAAGCAACAAGATTGTACAAGAAAAGATAGAGAATTCAATTTTCTGAGCACTTTTATTCCAATTTAACAAAAACAATAGAAGTTGATGTATTCTCCCGTCATTTTTCGTAATGCTAATTATTTAATCAATGTTAAATTACGATTAATGTCCGATTTTTGTAAATAGTGACTATGAATGGTTCTTCTGCTTTTGCTCTTTAATGTTACGTTGTTTGTACATTTTTGAAAACTGGACAGTTTCTATCAATTTTTATGTTAACTTTATGTTACGTTTTCAACAAGTACTTGTAATCGGTTCTCTGAACATGTTATAAAATGTTAAACTTGTATTTTATTTATAAGTATAACGGCCTTAGTGGCCGTACTGTCATTTTAAACTTAAAAATGAAAATATTTTTCGTATAATTACTGATATCGCATTGGATTTTTAAGGAAATGTAATGAGAAAACACACAATTACAAACAAAACTGTTTAGAAAACAGAAATTATTAATACACTCCTCTCATCCAGAAAATTAGTATTGAAAACAACTATCAGGGTGTCACATCACGTATAAATTTAACAAGCAAGTAAAAACCAAATATGTTCAGATAGAAGCCTTTTTCAAAAGACAGCTGACACTATTTCAATACAATGTCATGAAAATGGTTTCATAATTTTATGCGATAATGTGTTAAGGAAGCTGCCTCTGTTGTCACTTGTGGTAATCATTATTCAATTTCAATTTTAGAAAATCTTATCATTTTATCTGTCTCAAGTCTCAATCTGTACTTAACTATGTTTCTGCTTGAAAAAGCGATGAACAAAATAGTAAGCATAATTTGTACGTTTTTATTCAATCTTTTGAATCAAAATTTTCATTCAAAAATACATATATTTAGCAATTGACTATTTGGCGTTAAATAAACGAAATCGACCGAACCGTGATCATATGTTGTTTATGATCTTTCATAATAACAGCAAAATGCGTTTGATTTCATCCACACAGAAAAAGCGTATCGATGTACTAAAAGAAACCAGGGCCCTACGAAAATATATTCGAAAATATATTCTGTCGAACCGGAGCACGCGGAACTATAAATTAACGATAACGCTAATGTTTAATTGGATACTTGTCCCGTGCGGGCCCTTGCGGCGTTTCGCGTACGCGTAAGAAAGAGCAGCCGTATGGCCGTAGAAAGTGTCACCCGTCCGGCAGGCGGAACACCCACCAGCAACATGCTTCCACGCATTTTCCACCGTTCCCGTGCAACGATGCTGCGCCCGCGGTCAAATCAATAATTCACGTTTGACTGTATACATAAATTAACCATCGCAACGCAGCGCCCGAATGCTGTATGTGCAAGCGCCACAATTTATTGCCTCAATTATGTCCGCACACTATGGTTCTGGTCAAATTCTTCGACTGGTCGAGAGCCACCACCACCGCGCCAGGCACACACATACACGCACACACGCCCGTGCCAGCCAATCTCGTGTCGTACGCTTACACACCGCAGACGCCCGCAAGATCCTTGCGCCCCATTCGGGAAGAATCCATTTTACTCCACTCGACGGCCATTTCTATGCCGTCGCGGTTTCGGTCGCGGGTCGATGTAATAAATTAATACGATCGTCGCTCAATTGCAACTGCACGCGAAAGGTGCACTTCGGTGTAAGTTGCCCGGTCTGAAAGGCACCACTACAAGCTCATGCGATGCTGGTGCTGCTATTATTCTCGCTCTCTTTCTCACTCTCTCTCTCTCTCTCTCTCAGTCTCTTTCTCGCACTCTACCCGGGTTAGATCCAAGTTGCCTGCGAGCGTTAGTAATAACACATGAGCAACATTGTTAGACGGTGCGCCGTTTGACTTTCTCTTTCCGCCTGGTCCCAGGGAGCAGATGCGGGTACGCCTTCACGCGGAATACTAATTTATGTACGGTGCCGTTGGCTTTTCCATTGCAGCGGGCACCGTTCACCGAATTGCTAAATTGCTTTTGTGTTAGTTTTGCACGCGAAAAGTAAACACTTCAGCGATGGAAAACCCTTGTGCCGGGGGAAAATGTACCAACGACACACGCGTCGGTTGGCCCGCATGTTCGGTTCGTCTGCCAAATCCTGCCGACACTGTTAAAAACGGCAACGAATTCGTTTCAAGAGTGGTACCGAACACATGGCTCACCAATAGCAGGTATGTTCATCCAACGGGAAATTTTAGTACAAAAACAAACATGTTTATGAGCTTTTTGGTGATTGTTTCGCATTGTGATGCCAATTAGTTATTGTAAATTATTTAATTAATAAATTACCTTAACATAGCTACGCTATTGATAGTTTACTTAATTATTATTATTTCATAACAAAATTATAATTTTGAATATTGAAGGCAACGCTTAAAAAGATAAATTTATTTTTTCTACCACATTTCATAACGATTACGTTTTCTAACACCTAATACGAAACTGATTATTATTCATAAATGTTGGCATTTTTTCTCCAAACTCCCATATGCTCGTGTTTTTTTTTCAACCCTTCTAGAAACGCTTTGAAATAAACACTCCATTCGCGATTATGGTGATGGTGATTGCCACTCTTTCAGTCATGATTACTCACCCTATATGTACGTACGTATCAATATTGTTACAGTTTTATTTATATTTTCACAGGAAAAACCGGATTATTTGGAAAACAAATAGTCATCCCTCCTACATTTACCCTTTCCATTGATGCTCTTAGTGCCTCAGCCTATATGGGGTGTTTGTGTGTTGCCTGCCGTCAAACATTAGAGGATATTTTCTATGATAAGAACGTAAACCGACAATTTCTTGAATCTAAGTATTCCGTTATGATGCCTTGAGATTTTCACAAGAAAAGCACTATGCCAATACTATGGCATAGTAAAACAGTCGTATGCTTGTGCAAATGTGGAAGTACACTAAGAGGTATTAACTTACGAATTAGTTTACATATTCTTATGTAAAATTGACACACTTCTAAAAGGTTATACATGAATGCTTGAAATAGTATTTCGAATTGTTGGCCTGAAGACCCACTGCAGGCCACACGGTTCGCAATGCTGCAAATGAACGGCGGATGAATTTTCAATGCAAATTATTTCGCAAATTACAGCAAATTGTTATTGATGCAGTAAACTGCTTTTAACAGTGTGCATAAAGCCACGGAAAAGACTCTAACATGACGCACTTTTATATTCATTGAAGTACAGTGCAATATGTATCCTTTTTCGTAAGGTATACCATTTAACATTCATTTTATATATTGTAATTTGAACTATTACCCACCTCGCTTATCGTTGGGGTTTTGATTGTCCTAGTAAGCATTCTTTGAATCAAGTGTTTACATTGTGATGTTTTTAATTACAATATAATTACAATATAACAATATAATAACACAATACAATAATTACAATACAATAAATGTATAATAAATATTGAAAAGGTCATCATAGAGAAAAATTGTTACCCTATTTTACCCGGTACTGTATACAGAGATATTGATATAATTTATTGTATAAAATATTCTTAACAATCCAATCAGTAACCTATCCTATCGTAGCATCAAAATTGAATACATATTCAATACATAGTAGCATAAATAAATAGAATACATAGTAGCATAAAATTGATAACATATTAAGCTAGCAAATAATAATATGCACGCCTACTAGGCGCAAAGACACCATCGCTAGAAGAAGTGGATTATTGTACAGCCTAACCATCCCGGATTCTACATATTGCTACATGGACAATCAATGACACAACTCTTGGAGAAGGATAAGAACAACCTGTTCTTTCTTGCATCAGAATTGTATGGCCATTTCATTTTTATGATTTGCTGTTACAGATAGCACTCAAGCTTCTGAACTTTGTGAAGCTTACACAAATGAAAAAAAGGCCGTGGCTTTAGACGCTATCAGCTGCCCATGGAGGCGCCTGGTCTTTGGTTCTAAAATCGTTACAAACAGGGTTTTCGGTTTTCGATCACAACTTTTAAAGCGTTTTAAAAACGTTTGATGTAGCCTGAGTGAGATTTAGTTAATAAATACATATTGTAACTATCAACAATATGTATGATCACAAATCGAATTACAAATCTATCTACGCCACAAATCACAAATGATCACAAATCGTGTGCACAAATCTCACAAGTACGGGACATATGGCTTGAGCTGGCGGTCTTTGATTTTGTGTTTTTTTATCTTACGGATTACCTGGAGAAGACCCCGGGGGAAACCGGTTTTCTCCAAGTCAACCTAATCATAACCACGCGGAGTATATGAAGAAGAATTTAGAAATAGAACCACTTGCCGAACGCAGGAGCCCATACATTCATAATGATGTAATGTTTCTTCATATCTGTTGCATGAGAATGGGAATCCCGATAGTGCGATTTCTCTAGTTTGTGTCCCCTATGTATCTAGTCCGCTTCAGTGACTAACGACTGTAGTATCTCACACTTCTCAGTAGATTAAAAAAAACAAAAATACCAGGACCGACTACTATCATCAGAGTTTGAGCGTTCCCATTCTTTTCTCCTTCTTACTTATTTATATTTTGATTAAAAAATGCTCTTGAAACTAGTAAAAATGATAGTTGTATGCAAAACTAGTAAACACGGGATCTTACATCTACATTGGCGCGTTGGAACGTGGAAAACTGCTTCGGAGACAAGGGATTGTATTGGACCGCGCCAACGAGGTCCGGGCAGAACGCTCCTATCTTTAATCTACGCCGTGCAGTTTATAGCTGTTTTGTTATAAACGAAGCACAATCTGAGTACACTGAGATTCGGTGCAGCTCCTTTACGCAAATCGCAATCGCAAACTTTTCGTTCAGCCGTTAAAACGTTACAATACAATATAAATTTGTTATTTTTGCCTCAATCATGTTCATAATCAGCATTGCTTCAATCATGTTCATAATCAAATCCTAGTCCTAAGCTTGAACAGAACATCTAAAAAAAACCCATTGAAATCATCATCACTTATCCTAGTGTCAACCTGTTTCATGCTTAAGAGCAAATTTGAATAAAACAAACCCATTGACAAACACGCACTTAACCGAATCGCTCAAAGACTTTTGATGTATGACGAGGATCCTCTTTCCGATAATTAAAAAAAAACTCGCGCTCCCGTTTGTTCCTTCCGCGTATAATTAGGCTCAATGCATCTAATTAGCAATATTGTAATCTAAAGAGTTTCATCCCTAAGAAAACGATCGAGGCAAGGCGGTGCAAATGTCGATCTCACAACATACTCTCCGCATTATTACATTCATTCGCACAAAGGTATGTGACGAGGAGACACACACGGTGGCGATTGTGCGATGAAAAGAATCCGTCGAGTGTCTTCAATCCAATCCCTAGACCATAGACAAATTCTTCGCTGCGCAAACAACCATGGCGGCAGCGGAAGAAGAAAGCAAAAAAAAACAACAACAAGCGTCCAAATGTAAACCAATCCTGCACGCACTCTTATTCAGCGTTTGATGCTATTCATGTCAATTTTGTAATTATAAACACTCACCATTACCCGGCGGTGCGCCGGCAGGTCCACTGCGGCAAGCGCCACCGTTTGGAGTAGCACACTAATTAGTTGAGTTCGCGTGACACCTCATGCGAGCTCTCGACGGTACTCGGGCTTTACTTTTCTTGGCCAAAGGGTGGCACAAACGTTCTCAGCGCGTTGCGTTCGCCCACCGGCGCTCAAGAACTCAGCCAGCGCCCAGAGCCGCTGGAACTACTAATTGGACACTTCAACCTTAAAACACCCGACATTGGAGGCTTAACCACGGATGCATGTAACGCGCTGACGATTAAAAGCTGGTTATGGCGGAGTTGCCCCTCTTCGCTTGTGTATGAAACCGTGTCTAATATCTGCGTCGTTTCCAGCTAGTGCCGTGGTATTTTTCACTAGGTGCTATTGTAGACAGAAAAAAAACTGACGCATTCACAGCCAATGCCACTAAATTACGACAACGTTAGGGCATTAAATACGTGCCATTTTTCTTATCAGACTTGTTTCCTTCGTAATTTGCGCTGGCAATTTGCATCTCCCGGTGCAGGCACGCAAGGTGCACGGTGCACTTGTAAACCTGCTACTGAGACTCACCCCCGAACGGGCGTCTCTAAACCCACCCATCCACCCACGCGCATGAAGAGCAAAGGATGGGAAAAGATGAAAGCAACTCGGAAGGGCCATCCAAAATGGAACAGGATTACCGGAAACAAACAAACCAGAAACCGGTACGGCGACCGCCAGTGGGCGCGAAATCGGAGCGGAGAAAGAGTTACACTACCTATCCCGTGCAGAACGGGGAACAATTAACGGTTGTTAACGCGTAGCGTAACCAGAACTCAATTAAACAGCTTTCGTGCCGTTCGGGTTCAACACCTACCCGCTTTGTGCCGGTGCGAGACACCGTGCCCGAGTGAGATCCTTGGCGCGGTTTCCCTGGGCGTGACATTCAATGGCGAGAGTGGAAAAAACCTCCTGCAGAAAAAGAATCAAACAAACGGATGCCCGTGGATGGCGTGCAGCCTGGAGAGCGGAAAATGAGAACCCTTTCATCTCGCATTCACCGTCGATAAAAGTTTGTTTCTCATTGGCATTCAACGGCAGGCCAAGTGCACTTGCGGCACCCGTTCGCAGGCGATCATGAGTCACATTCGTTCGCGCCGCTGCTTATGCTCGCGCGCTCGTTGACGCTTGTGTTTATGCCCAGGTTGGCGTCCCCATCCACTTGTGGCTGTGATCTTCGGTCCAATTAGTTTACCTTTAGCTTGTGTGCATCATTTCGAAACTGTTCTGCGGTGTGCTTTTCAATGATTTTGTACTATTTTGCCATGGAATGGAACAACCGACGCGTAAGCACCGTTGCAGTATGTCATACGCTGAGTTTTGTCGCGCAGAATTCAAATGCTATTTTGTGCACGCTATCGTATGGAACTGTCATCGCTGATATAAATAAACAAAGAAATAAGGGAACGGGCCGATGCACGAAACCGTCGATAAGCGTAAGTCATTAAAATCGTATCAGCACCATGATACGTTCGGTGGGATTGACGAATAAAAGTAAAAAAAGCCTAGAATAAGATTATTGCCATAATCAAAGGGTGTAATGCTATCGTACTGAACGTCCAGAAAGGTGCTGTCATAGGACCAACCAACAATGTATTGGGTTGTTTATTACTTGATCGTGAGAAAAACATGCATATAGCCCACATAATCCTACACATGATCCTAACCAACACTGTCAAAAACTGTTAGCATAAAAGCGATCACATTTGTTAAATGAAATTAGTATTAGTCTTGAACTGAAGAAAACGTCTTGCGTTTGTAATTTGTAATTTGTAATTTATTGTTACTTTAATACAACGGGCCGAAAGGCCCCCTCGAAGCGTACAAAACAATACATAAAACA
>KB672869.1:1164151-1174388 GCA_000349145.1 Anopheles dirus | reverse complement strand
GTTTTTGATGGTTCATCCGAAATATTATTTGTTATTGCTTTTTATAGGATTAATATGATTTCATTGGATTAAATTCACAAGCTTTGCTTGTTATTAAACCAAATGCGCTTTGTTTTTATTGGCGCTGTCAAATGCTGGCGCATTGTGACAGCTGCTGTATTTTGCTACTTGGGTCGGTTCATTGTGTCTCCGCTACAATATTTGACGAAGCTGTGCGTTCGTTAAATTCGGGCAGTTTTGCTTAATAAGTGCGTTATGAAGCCGGCTTATTAAGCAAGCGTTTTCGAGCAGCTCTACTGTCAACGGGGCGGGGCGGCTTATTAAGCAAGCGTTTTCGAGCAGCTCTACTGTCAACGGGGTTAGAACACCTGGTTGACAGCGGTGGACGGCCCACGGCACCAACTGTCACCGCAAGACGGTGATCTTAAACGAGTTTGACTTCCGAATAATGGTTTTTGTATGACCAACAACGCCACCTGTTGCAGGGGAAATAAACTCGCGGGATGCATGCATTATTATTCTTTAGTTTACGATACATTTTATTCAAGATATCGGCAATAATCTGAACGAAAAAGAAAGTTAAAATGTAATCACATTTAATGCGACGGTCATTGGATATATCCATCTCTGATTTCCAATTAAAAATATTCTACAAATAGCTTAAAAATTGGTTTGAAAAGTTAGTAAATTGCCCTAACTCAATCTACAATTCTACAAACATAATGCAAACTACTCGCTTGTTGGAAGTATAATATGTAAAAACATCTTTTCCATTGGAATTTCGATAGAACAATCAATTGAGATGCTCATCGAAGATCAAGAAAAACATTTTAGAATTGAAGAGTTTCTCAATGAAGCAGGTATCTCGTAGCCGAGAGTACGAATGTAAAATCATTGCAAATGGCTTACAGACACTCGACAGATTACTCAAAGAGGATAAACACAAAACACCACATTAAATCCATTGATTACTTGTTTATTACGTTTAAATTTTGCGATTATAATCCACCCCATTTCGCGCCCAATGCCATTTTATTAACTCTTATTCATGGTAGTCATTCAATTTAGAATGCAAATTCGAAAGAAACCTTTGCTAGGTAATATTCTGCATGAATGTGTATGGGTGTGTGTGGGGTGCAGATTTTTTAGTAACCTTTACTCATTTTTGGATAGTATCAGAGGGGGTTTAATCCTGTTCTTGCACAAGTGGTACAGCTGCAATGAAGGATATACTTTGACACCCGAAAAGAACCGGTAAACAAGCCGTTATTCATGCCTTTTTTCCTATACTGAGCAACTCTGCGGATGATAAATATGACTTTAACAAAACGGAAAACCTATAACTCCGGTACTGTTTTTACACAACAGGAAAACGCTGGTTAAGCTATCGATTGTTGCATCCGTACGTCCTATGCTATGTGTTGGGTTCATAGTTTGCAGGTTTGCAAGGTTTTTTCCCCAATGTTTCCAACATCGCTCCTCGCTTTCTACCTAAACTCGGTCACAACATGCTATTCAACATTTTCGCCACTTTTTTCTCTCATGCATGTGCTGATTTGGAGGCTATTATATTCATTATCTGTTTTCATTTGTTGCGGAACGCGTTCTGCATGCTTTGTAGTTCGTCCTTTTATGTAACTGAAATGTACCGAATCCTTCCTGATGAGTTCATGTACTGTGTTAATCCGAATCTAACATGTAATGCGCTAGTTTTCTTCGCTCTATCTCTCTCTCTCTCTCTCTGTCTCTGCGTGTGTTTGTATTTCTTCGTTTCTCTTATTTCCTTTAATTGTTATACTAACTTGCATTGATTCTATTTTTATTGTGTTGCTTCCTTTATGCAGTTTGCTTGATTTCTTTTTTGTCTCATAAGGAACTTTCAATCACAAACCTTCACCGAAAGAATAAAACTAACAAAAATATGTGTGTTCCGGATGGGCGGGTGGGGCTTCAGACCGGTCCTTTCTGCATCTGACTGCATCGGTTCACGTGTGCTGTTTTTATAGTTTGCAAACAATTGTAACATTGGTGATGGAAAACTATGCATGTTAATTCGGCCCTTATTTTAATGTGACTTTACGTCGCGTGTTACATTAGTGAGTGTGTGTGGTTGTGTATTTTTTATTTTCTTCTGTTGGCTATATTTTACCCACTCCGGTAAATCTCTATCCTTTCTTTTTTGTTGCATTCAAATTTTATCGTGAACAGAACAGAATGATCAAAACGAATCCAGCAACTGTCCCTTTTTCAATGCGTTACTTGCATATTTCTTGTTTTCAACGGAAAGGATGGCTGATGTGGTCAACAGATTTCACTATATTACCATTTTCTAGTCGAAACCGGCACTCGCACACGCAAATTTTTCAACTACAAATTGCAATTCTGATCGAGATATTAATAACAGGGTAGGGATAGTAAGCAAGGAGAAATAATAAATAAAATAAATACAATCTAAGTGCTGAATATTGCCAAAAACCATTTAAGGATAATGCATAAACACGCCATATAGAGCGTCGCAGTAGAGAGAGGGAGGATAATATGTAGAGGAAGCGAAATCCTGCACACCGGAAGGTGCACCGGATCGTATTTCTATCCAGGCTCGGGGGCCAATCGGTGCGCAACACCCACTCACAACACCGCCGCAGTGTGGAGAACGCTAGAGACAGTGACACAAAGGGGATGCCGTAATCCTCGCCGCCGGTGTGACCGACGCCTGGCCGAGCGGTCGCTTTTTCCAATCCGTTCCTCGATGCAGTGACAAGCCGTGCCGCTTAGATGATTCTCGGCAGCAGAGTGGCGTAGTTGTAGTCCAGCACAACGGCCGAAGTCGAGTGCATCAGATGGGCGGCGGCAGCGTTGGCCGCTGCAGCGGCAGCGGCCGGCTGCACCGGGACGCCCACATTGCTCGTGGTGGGCTGCGCGGGCTTCGGGATCTTGTGCTGGAACACGCAGTGCGGCTTGCGGCAGCCGCCCGGTTGGTCCTCCCAAAAGCACGGCGTGGCCGAGCGCGGCTTCTCGATCTTCATGTGGCGCATGGTGCAGGTGCGATTGTAGCACTTGCCTTCCGCCCACAGCTTGCAGGTTTTCTCGTGGCCGAGTGCCGCCGGCTCGTGGCGGTACTCGCAGTTGGTCCCCTTTTTACATGTCGAGTAGTAGAAGAAGTAGCAATCGTGCAGGTTCCTCGGGAGGTCCATAAATGGTGGATGGACCAACTTCCGACGAGGGGGCTGCTGCCTTTTCGACCGAAGAGCAATTTTTGAGCCCAAAGCTTGACCACGTCTGCGGGGCAGTTTCTCCGATACGATCGGCGTCTTGATCGCTTTTCTGTCGTACGTTGCTGCCGGGAAATTCGCCTGTGCACGGTCTGCGAACGACGGGCACCAGGTCACTTTCTTCTTCCTTCGCACACCTCCCACCTCCACGACACACACTCTCACACGCACCAGGGAAGAACACGGCACTGTTCCAAGCGAACCAACGCTCGGTTCAAGGGTTCCCCTGCGGGTGGCGGTGCTTGCGATCGCTGTGCACGGGACGTTACAGCACACGGCCAGCTGCACTCCAGGATTTGCGAGGCAACGAAAACGAAACAATAACCGGAACTAGAATCCGATGGATACTTTTTTGTTGTTGTTGAAATATTTTGTAAGAGTGTGTTTATTCGAACGTCATTTCTCCGCTGACGTCTCCCAAGGAGCATCGCACTTCGCAACACTGTCATTTTCATCCATCGGCATGCGCAAAGGAGTGTTTCCATTGCGCGCAAACAACGATGGCGTCGGCAGGCGAAAATTTTCCGTAAGATTTCTGTTTTCAGTAAGTTTCAGTTTTTTTTTATTACAGTCAGTTTCCGACTTACGCGGTACTCGACATACGCGGATTCGGAGATACGCGGATTTTCAAATTTGACATAATGCTGGGTTTATTACAACGATTTAGATTCTGCACTTGCCAACTGGCAAATCTCACCATTATAAAAATCTATATGTTCTGGACAAATATGCCAAAACACATATAAATATGTTAATTATACATTAATTTGTATTGATAACGTTTTACTATATCGTTTATTGTAATATTATTTGAATATATTTGCACTGTATTCAAACATGTGCTCAAGAATTCAATCTCTTAATACCATGTATAAACGACATTTCAAGCAAAATTCGAGATACGCGGAAACTCGAGATACGCGGATTTCTCCGGTCCCCATGATCCGCGTAAGTCGGAAACTGACTGTATATCGGTTAAGTTATCACAGTAATACATCTTTATCACTAACATAGTTCAAACATTTTAGTGTATCTATTCTTCTTCTATTTATGGATCTACCACACCTCCTTTGAACATTTTCCATCCATTATTGAACAGTTGTCAGAGTTAAATGAATTCGACCTACTCAATCATGAAATCCTTCCACCCATTCATGATATACCATTTCCAAAGCAGGTCTTCCCCACTACATTTAACGTGTCAGATACTCAGTCAGAGGGTTTATCTAGTTGGTTATATAAGCAAAATCAACTATGATGTGCAAAATAGAATGAAAATTTATGCTATTTTTCACTAAACAAATTTTGCGCTATGTGGCGCAAAAAAATTACGCAGCTATTTATTTACGCAAAACCTTACAACAGTTGCTTTTGCCAGATTCGACAAGTTGCTCCTTGGGACAGGTCGATAAAAACGTCACACCAACACCAACAAACAATGCTCTTCACAACACAACAATACGACGAGAAACGTCAAATGAGTGAAAAATAAAAGCATTTGGAAAAATTTGTTATTTTCTTCACTGAAATTGGGCGGTCTAGCTCCAAATATTAGTGTATCTCTGTGAACACGACTTCAACCACGATGAGTGCAGAAACACCAACGGGAATCAGTCATTCGATCACGGAAACGATGCACCCGGATGAAGCGATTCCCGGCAGCAGTAGCGAGCACCAGGCAAGTCACATCACACACAGGATTGTTATGGGCGCACAGCAAACGGGGGTCTTTATCGGGTTGTGTGGGTAAACAGGCATTAATTTAATTTATTCAACACTGTTGCTGTTGCGTTGAGCGATTTACTCTGCGCCTGTGTCTGTCTGCGCGCCGTTATCTTTTTTTCTATTGCGAGAATCATTTGCGTAGACGACTCGCAACATGTTGCTAAATTGGTTCCTTCGTCCTGTGGCCAACCATGGCATCCGTCGTGCGCACTACAGCAGCTCATCGACGGCAGCAGCTGGCAGAGAATTTCCGCTCGAAGGTATCCGGATCTTGGATCTTACGCGCATCGTTGCCGGCCCGTACTGTACCATGGTGCTGGGAGATCTCGGTGCGGAAGTGTACAAGATCGAAAGACCGTTCGAGGGAGACGAATCGCGCAAGTGGGGTCCACCGTTCATGCGCAACTCGAAGGATTCCGTGTACTTTATGGCGGCGAATCGCAACAAGAAGAGCGTCTGCGTGAACTTGAAAACGGGTCGGGAGGTGATCTACGAGCTTGCGAAGAAATGTGATGTACTGGTGGAGAACTATGTGCCTGGTAAACTGGACGCGCTCGGATTGGGCTACGAGACGCTGAGGACGATCGCTCCGTCGTTGGTGTACTGTTCAATCACTGGCTTCGGTTCCGAGGGACCGTACAAGAGTAAACCCGGGTACGACGTCATCGCGGCATCCATGGGTGGCCTTTTGCACATCACAGGCAGTGAGAATGGTCCACCGGCCAAAGTTGGCATAGCGGTCACTGACATTGCCACCGGGCTGTACGCACACGGTGCGATACTTGCCGCACTGCTGCAGCGTCACCGCACCGAACGAGGACAGAAGATAGACGTGAATCTTTTCTCCACGCAGGTCGCCTGTCTGATAAATGTAGCGAGCAATTATCTGAACGCCGGCAAGGAAGCCAGACGCTGGGGAACGGCTCACGAAAGTATCGTCCCGTACGAAGCATTCGAAACACGGACGGGCTTCATAACCCTTGGCTGCGGGAGCGACGCACAGTTCGTAGCGCTCTGCCGTTTGCTGGGCGTTGAAGAACTAGCTCGAGATGAGCGTTTCGTGAGCAATCGCACACGTGTCGCGCACCGGACGGAGCTAATCGGAATCCTTGCGGAGATTCTGAAGCAAAAATCTTCCTCGGAATGGATGGAAATTTTTGCAGACGCTTCCTTCCCGGTCGGTCCGATCAATAGTATGAAAGAGGTGTTTGAAGATCGTCACGTGCAGGCGATCGGGCTGGTGAAGACGCTTCCACATCCAACAGCAGAGCAAGTGAAGCTCGTCGGCCCGCCCGTCGTGTACGGGGAGGCGAGAAATGAAATCACATCGATTCCACCCCAGCTAGGCCAGCACACGGACGAGGTTCTACGGAGTTTGCTCGGATTTGGGGATGCCGAAATGAGACGGCTTCGTGACGCAAAAATCATTCAATAAACGCTCCCTGCACAGGAGGCGGGCTTGCGATGCATTTAATTCGAAACGATACACGATACTCTCTAATACCTCCATCCGAAATTAAAAATAACATAAATGATACATAAATATGTGTGTTTTTTTTAGGAACCACCTGTATTGCGATTACGATTGCAAAAGCCACGCAACGGCAAGAAGGTGCAGTGGACGAACGGAACCGTGGACAATGAGCACATGAACAAGAAAAAGTCCAAATGCTGCTGTATCTACGTCAAGCCGCGCGCTTTCGGCGAGAGTTCGTCCGAGAGCGAGGACGAGTGTGAGCACTGCTTCGGGCATGTCGAACTGAAGAAGAAGAACCAGAAAGTCCCACCGCTGCCAGCAAAACGTGACGACGGTGGTAATGATAACGATGATGGTGACGCCAACAATCCCGACGATATCGATGGAGGACCGGCGTCCATGTCACCGGGAGGCAGCAGTAGATCGGGAGAACCATCTTCAACGCCCACCGGTGAATAGGTGACTCGCTGCGGATGATCCCTTACATAAACGTGTATTACATGAACTCTGATGGAATATTGTGTATCAACGGCGGCACCAGCCTACCACTGTCGACGGCAGTGGCATAACACACCAATACGTTAAAATAATTGTGTAACATGGACAACTTCTAATGTATTACTTGGAACCAAATCTGTAAATAAATCTATCGTTATTATAATATAACTCATAATGTTGATATACGTGTGTGAATTACTGTTGTCAATAGAACGAATGTAACGTAGAAGACGCATAAGCGAACGCGTTTTAATTTGTAAAGTTTTTTGAATTGCGACTTGCCCGTGTGTGCATTATTAAAGGTAAAGTTTACACCAACGTTTACTGATAAATGCAGCGTTATATGACATACTGTTTAAATTAGTTCTTTGAGGTAGCAAAAACCATAGGAAAACCTCGAAAAAGGCGAAAATTTCTCAACGTTACGGTTGGTAATAATTCCATGCAGCTTTTAAATTCACCCATATTTTCAAGATTCCAACAAGGCTACCTAAACGCAAGTTTGTTTGGATGTGAGAAACACCCAACCAACCATTTGTGGTTTGTTTTGATGAATGTGTTCATGCTGAAGTTTCCCTTTTTTCGGTAATGTGCCGAATGTAACATGTAGTTTTTGTATGATATTACACTAACATTTACCCAGATCCAAGTATCGAGCTAGTCTACCGACGCTTTCAAACAGTTTATACCTGTATCGTACGAAATTCCAACCGGACCTCTGTTGGGGGATTTCGGGATGAACACCTTGTTTTGAAACAGCACGGCAGTTTCCAATAAGAAAACGCTACCTGGGCTTACAGCTGTCAGCGCAGTATTTTTATTTGCACAGCGATAATTTTTTTACCCCTTCTCTGGTGTGAATCACAATTTTCGGTGGCTTAAAAGTAATCTCAGATGGAGTTATTATAGAGCGCGATAACGAAACCGCCCCCGGACGCTGAAATGGCGTCTTAATACATGTGCAATTTCCGTAGTAAGTTCTGTACACGGCGCGGTTGTTGTTTACGCATCCATCCCGGACGAAAATATCAGCCTACCAACTAGCGAAGGAAAGAGAGAAAGGAAGAAAAACCAGTAGCAACAAACAAGCCGCTAGTGAAAGTGCGCGGTTCCAACTTCCGCAACCCTCAGTGTGTGAGTGCGCGCGTGTGAAAAGCATCGGCGGGGGCGTTGAAACGATCGGACACGATTTCCATGGCTCAAATTGGCGACGACGTGCCGATGGCAGACGGCAGCGACGTCAGTCCGGCGGAGCGGCAGAGCCGCGTCCGCGAGAGCATGGAATCGAACAGCTCGTTCAGCTCCGGCAGCGGCGACCCGGACGGGGACGACGGAACGTACATCGACAACAGCCCGTGGGTCTTCATGCCCGAGCCCCTGTTCATCAAGATCTTCCTGCAGCTGCGGGCCCGCGACGTACTGAACGCGGGCCAGTGCTGCAAACGGTGGTACAAGCTGTCCAAGGATGACTACATCTGGCGCAAGTACTTCCGGCACGAGTTCAACGTGGACCCGTCGATACCGCTGAAACGAGGTGGGTGGGCTGGTAGGCCAAAGCGAACGAAAAGGTTTAATCATTCAATTGACGCGCTGGGGGTGACATAATGCACCGACGACACCACACAGTGGGGAAATACTGCGCAGCAAACTGCACGCGCCACGAGCAGACCGTGGCGGGGGATGCCCGGCAAGGGGTAGATTATTTATTTACGTTTTTTTTTCGTTCGTTCCTTCTAAACTCCCACAGGTGCTGAATCTTGGCGGGCCGAGTACCGCCGGTTGACGAATAACGTACCGATGGTTATGACGGACGTGCTGACCTCGCATTCCCATCAAGTACTGCACGTTAGCTTTTCTCACAACGGCAAAATGTTTGCCACCTGCTCGAAGGATGGGTTTGTGATCGTGAGTAAAGTTTCTTTTTCTCATAGTCTCGCAAATGATCAAGCGATTTGAATTTAATCATTCCGTTATTTTGAAGGTGTGGAATTCTGCCTATCCGTCCACGATACGGGATTCCTGCGATATGCGTAAGCTGAGCTGGAAGTACACACAATTTTCCCAGTTTAATCAGAGCGACACCCTACTGCTCGTGTCCGGTGTGCACTTCGGCTCACCCCACAGCACTTCCGGCGAAATTGCGGTGTTCACCGTGCAGAGTAAGTATTTGATAAAGTGGGACAGAGTGTTTTTGCTTTGCTTGTGAGGGAAGGATAGCGTGACCCCCTCCCCCTCCCCTACCGAAGTAGTACTGCTTCGTTGCATCCTGGTAGGGTGAAGATCCCGATCGGAGGTGGGTTGTTAGTTAGGGCTCCCTCAATCTATGTCGCCTTATGTGACTAGGGACTGTTGAATCCCACACTACCCTCTGGCAAGGTGCCTGATGGCAGAATTTCTCCTTCAGTGTTCGTTGCTATGGGAAGAGCAAAACAGTCTCAAAATATTGTTGGCAACTAATACATGAGGTCATTACTTTAACGTATTATAACACCTTTTTGACACCATCTGTTGCAACACAAATTTCATTGGTTACTACCATTTTTCTCCGATTAATTATCACAGTTTAGCTCAAGATCACAGTTGTGAGAGTATATTTGAGGGGGAAAAACAACACCTCTTTTTATTTCAAGTTGAGTCCGTTCAGTAAGACTTTGAGTCTCATTTGGATATGTCGGAGTGTCGATCAAGGGTCATGTTGAAGCAAAAAAACACTTTTTCACGTTTGTGGAGTTTTGTGTTTTATTGGTATTTTGTGGGTTTCGGCCAACGCTGGAATGAATATTGAACCAAAGGTAACTACAATGTTGCTTAATAAACTTTTTTTATTATTCGAAAGATGTTTCTAGCAATCATATTGCAGAGCAAATAATATTTCACATGGGATACAGAACAATGATTGTATAATGCGGCACAATGTCTTGCTCATTAGCGATCGGATCAATTGTCCATAATACTGGATAATACAATCCATTGATTGAACAGTAGGAGTTGAAACAAGAAATTGTGTTGCTGACAAACTATAATAAGCATAGGCAAAATGTATGCTGAATATGAAACAATATTCGAATTTTTCACGACTTTCAAACATTTTCGGAAAGGTGGAATTACATATTTGAATTGTATCAATCATCAGTTGTGCTAAACGTCTTTTTAAAAATATTATAAGACTTTTTAAAAGTCTTAAGCCTGGTCTACACGAAGCGCAACTCCCAGCGCAACTCCCAGCGCAACTCCAAGCGCAACTGTCAAATTCGCTGCGCTTCGT
>KB672869.1:1142121-1163923 GCA_000349145.1 Anopheles dirus | reverse complement strand
TTTCGCCTTCCAAACCCAAAAACGATTTTGACGTAACGTGAAGCAACTGGCAACACTGACAGCAGTTGCGCTTCGTGTAGACCAGGCTTTATTCATTAATATAGGAACATAAACAGATTATTTATGAAAGCACAAGCCAGAAAACAGTATATACTTCCAAAATTTCTCCTCGATAAATCGTTTTCTCCGACGAGGCCACCGAGTGTGCTCGCTTATGAGAATTCTAATTTCAACCTAAAAGGAGCTTGAAGGTTCATGAGTCAT
Source organism: Anopheles dirus (assembly GCA_000349145.1). Lineage (NCBI taxonomy): Eukaryota > Metazoa > Arthropoda > Insecta > Diptera > Culicidae > Anopheles > Anopheles dirus. The sequence goes on along the minus strand of KB672869.1, from coordinate 1,163,659 downwards.
AATGAAGACAATGGTTTGCACATACAACCTACTCAAACACAGTTTTCCATATAGTATTTAGTATATACTCTACCCTTTTATTCACAGACGGATTCAAGCTAAAATGTCGTGTGACGAATCGACCCTATGACATATTCGGAACTTGGTTTAGCGATCAACACTTGCTGTCGGGCGACCTAAGCTGGTTGGCGCATTTGGTCAGCTCGTCGATACTGTGGCTGAACAAAGCGAACCAGGAGGTCGACTCGGAACACACTCCGGTGCGCAATCAAATGTACAAATTCTACAATCGCAATGCCAGCTCCATACGCGCGATCATGGTAGCCAACTGTCCGTGGCTGAGCGACGACATCGATGCGAGAAGCGGCAGTGAGGCGGCGACGACCACCGATGGGCAGCAGAAAGCGTCGGACGAAGAGCCCGGCACCAGCGGTACCAGTGATCGGCGGGCGGGAAATCCACTGTCCCACTACCAGATGAATCAAGACGTAGACTCCGACGAAGAACCGGACGATGGGGTGGATGATGGCGAGTTTTGCTCAACAGCATCGAAGAGCTACAAGCTTATTGGGTGTTAATATGCGTTGTTGGGGGTTTTTGCACTGCTCTTCTCATTCCCGCAGGTCAAGACCATCAGGGAGCGGAGGACGTGCCGTATCAGTTGCTGGTCGGTGACCAGGCAGACTATGCCAGCCCGATACAGTATCTGGAGGAATTCCGACAGGAGTACGAAGAATCGTATTACGAATCGTCGGATGACTGCCTGGAGGACGACGAGGACGATGCGGACGAGGACGAACTGTCCGAGGGCGAGGACGACCTGGAAAACCTCTGCCCAAAGTATTTGATCTTTTCGACGGGTTCGAAAACGTACACACCGCACCAGATCGGCTTCAAGCGCATCACGAGCGTGAACTTTCCGCGCCGGCTCGATCCGGGACCGTCGCTGCGGGAGCGGATTGCGTTGCGCGACCGGCAGCGCGAGATGCAGGTAATTATGGCCGAGATGTCCCCGGAAGAAATCCGCCTGCAGTATATCTTACAGAACGAGGACCCGCCGCTGGAACCGAACTGGGCGAACTACGAGGCGGTGGCCGACCGGTTCGACAAGGTGGACAAGCTGATCGATCTGCACGGGCACATCATCGGCATGGGGCTGAGCCCGGACCATCGCTATCTGTACGTGAACAGTCGACCGTGGCCGAAAAACTGCGTCATACGCAATCCGCTCGATCCGCCGGCTATCGCGCAGGAGATCGACATACACGTGATCGATCTGATGACGCTGAAGAAGGTCGGCAAGATGCTGCGGGCCCACAAGGCCTACACACCCAACACCGAGTGTTTCTTCATCTTTCTGGACGTCTGTGATAACTATGTAGCCAGGTATGTGTTGGATCTCTACAGTAGATCGCTTTTTTAGCTTTGATTGGCCAAAGTTGAGTACAATCTGTCCCCGACCTTAGTTAGTTTTACGACTGAATTGAACTGCCTTGGTTGTTTCATATGTGACACAGAAGAAGGCCGCTTTTACTTAACATATGTATCAATTTTGCGATTCATTGAATTCCCAAAAAAACATGCGATTCGAATCATTTAGCTGAACAAATAAAATATAAGTAGGATAGGGAATGTGGCGATCAAGAACTTATGTTTCGGACTATCCAGCTTTTAAGTGAACGTAGAGACAGCCGTTTAAAACTGTATCATGATCTCTATTGGCGGAGTATGTACGTCAGTTAAAGAGAGAGTGTTCAAGTGTCGTTTCAAGCAAAACATCATTAATTTACCTTGAACGGCCAACACTAACTTGGGTCAAAAGGCACCACCGATAACAAGTTAGAAGGATGCTGGCAGCCGACCGGTCATATTACAGCTTAAAGAAACTTTTCCACTCAGCGAATCTGTCGCGATGGAGAAGCTTTGACTATAAAAAAAACATACGCAGTCACAGTACTCACATAGACCTCTTAAACCCCGTTTAAATCTGACGAAGCCATCTTAGCCGCGTTAGAGAGGAAGATGCTCAGGAAGATGCCCATTGTTTGCCCCGTATGCGTGGAAGGACAATGTACGAACCACTCAATGAGCTGTACGATTTACTTTCTATTGTGCAGCGCATTAAACACCTTAGGCTCATGTCAGTAGAATAACACTGGTAAACGTAAAGTAAACGCTCTTGACCAACAATTGCACAAAGTATTTCTTTATGTTGGGCCCTTCTGCCGCTCGCTTCCACTGCAATCGCAAATGAAACTAGATTCGCTACCGAGAGCTAATGGTGTTTCTCTCCACAGTGGCGCCGAAGACATGCATGCATACCTTTGGGATCGTTACTATGGCGTTTGTTTGGCCAAATACCAGCATACCGATGTAGTGAACAGCGTTGCCTTCAATCCGCGTGATAACGAGATGCTCGTGACCACTAGCGATGATTACGAGATTAAGGTAATGTAAAACTGTCGCGTTCGCAGCACCACCGATTGACGAAGAGTTTTGATGTTATTCTCCTTGATCGTTTGGTCCCCCACAGATTTGGCGATCCCTATCGAAAGCGCAAAAACTGGGCATACCAACGGTGGTTAACCGAGCGGCTGAATTTCGAAAGCAGAAAACCAGTCGCCCCGCACCGCATCACCAGCAGCAGCAGCAGCAGCAGCAACAGCAACAGCAGCAGCAGCAGCAACAGCAGCAGCAACACCCACATCACCAACACCCGCATGGTATGCGTGCGTTTGTGTAGGTAGCGCTGCAACACAGAATCTCAAAATTCGGCACCGCTTCTACAAAGCATCTCTTCGCGGTCGGTGCTGTTCTAGTGTTTCGCGCGAGCACTTCCGAGGGAGGCAAGGGTGTAATTATCGATGCTCTAGTCCGGTGAGAAGCGTACACACATCACAGATGAACAGCTCAGCTCATCCACTTGGTGGCACTCGTCAGTGACAGATCAGGCATTGCATGGATGGCATACTGCCTTAGTTGTTCCCTCCTGTAGAGTGGAATAATGTTTATAATCGTTAATGGTCACACTCCCATCCACATATTATAATGCTTCGTTATTACTGTTGAATGTGCTTACATGATGTTTTCCGTATCCGTATTGAGCGGAGGGTTCAGTGCCGATGCTGAGGAAACAGCGGTAAAACACAATTTTATACATCCTTTACGATACCAACATATTTAAAGTGTTTTTTTTTCGAAAGCGAATCGTACATTGTTACTTTATCCGTTGATTGCTTTCGGTAGCGGTGATTTTTTAAGATGCGTATTTTTTACGAGCAACCAGTTGATAGCGACCGGAGCGAGGGGACGTGTGTTGTTGTTGATAGTTGCGAAATTTTAATGCGCATATAGATGAATGCGCAAACCATGTTTAGGAACCGTACCAGTCGTAACGTTTAGCAAACAATAAAAAAGTATAAATTGAGAAAAATATAACCTGAAAGGAAGTGCAGCTGTGTTTGTCTAAATTCTTCAGATGAAAAAAAAAACTGTATCCGAACAATAATATATGGCAAATGCATGCAAATGTGACTAAAACAGAGAATAGATAGAGGCAAAGAGATAGAGGTTTATGTTGTTAAATTTTATGCTGCATAAACAAGCACTTTCATAATTACTGTGGTCCCACTATGTTGGTGGCTTTCTGTATTATTGTTACTCAGCGCCAATAGGAGGCGATGAAAACGAAATGATGTTACAAAGCATGCACTGAAAACCCGCATCGCCGAGTATAAAAGGAGCGCAACCAGAAGCATACATTTCATTCCGATTATAGATTCCGAATAGAAAATAAATAAGTATTTCTCAGAAGCATCTGAAGTGGTGGAATTATTCCTGAGCCCGGAGTGCCAGGACCCCACAAGCCGAAGCCAGCCCGGAGTGTTGGAGTTTACTGTTAAAACGAGGAGTTCGGGTGCGAGCGATTCGGGATCGAACCTTCGCTCGATCCGGCACCTGGGTTCCGCTCTTTAACAATTATTCTAACTAGAATTATCCTTGTTCGATCACACGATTAATCGATCAGTTGTCCGATCACCCTTTTTATCTATCTCCATTAGCGTTGTCTGTGTAGAAGTTTTCGGTTCTGCTGAATGTACGTGAACTATTGGGCAATTTAACGCACATGCATCAAGGCATGCTGTGCAAAACGGTTATTTAAAGTACGATCAAGGTATGCTCAAGGGACTGTGAAACAACAAGTAGGCCAACAGTAAAAGCACCGGTAGCATCGTTGGGTCCAACAACGCGGGCGCTTGCAAAAAAAACCTTTGGGAGCAGCGGCTGAGGCAGGGCTCTATGAAGCGTCAAGCAAACACGTCTAACACGACACTGTTCGAAGGGCGCACAAACAAGACATCGAACAAGACAGTTTGATTTTGTCTGGCATGTCTGATGCACACCATGAAGCTGTATACACCTTGCGGTTTCATTCTGTCAATTGTCAGGAGGCGACTGTTTCGATGTCTTGTATGTCTGGCATGTCTGATGCTCTCTGATGGAGCACCTCCATATGATTACATAGGTTTAATCCGTGTTTGTCGTGTTCGATGTCTTGTTCGAGCCTGAGACAGGCTTCCAACGGCTTTTATGATACGAAGGAAAACTAATGACTGCATCTGTATTCCAAATTTTAACTCATATTTTCAAAAGTTTTGTTCCCGATACAAAATGTATGAGTTACACGGGTAGAAATTAAGGAGTAAATTTGGTTACTTTATTGAAAACACTCCATGAACATCGATCTTTAAGATCAAATAGAGAGAAAAGTGCAATCAAATGGTTATAAAGCTATTTGTTTCGTAAATAGGAACTTAATTTGTTGGTATCTGAATAGCCAGTACAACGTTCGGGGTCAGATTTTTCCTAGTAGAAAGAATTATGATGAACTGACGTTCATTGACATGAAACATGCCTAAATTTTTGATTGATGGTATTTCTTGTTATCTTTAGATAATAATAAAGAATGGGCGCCTCCATCAAAGAAACGAATGGTGATGAATAATCCTGAATTTCATGAAAATCGCTGATTTCATCTAACATGATATGTTTCTAATATAGTTCATAATGTTTTTTAACTGTTTACTATAGTCGGAAATATAGAAGGCGCTACTGTGCATAGAACATACATTAGAATGCCTAGCTCACGTGCAATACACTGCGCAGACATGCAGAATTCCTAAATGTTGTTTTTTTTGCTTCAAGTCGAAGGCTTTTTAATTTATAGCTTCTTCAATAATTAATAAGTAAAATATGTTCACATTAATCGAGAATGTATTTGTATGAAAAAATCTGCTCTTCTTCAAACTATTTTGATGTACTAGGCGCCTCCATTTAAACCATGCGCGCACCATGGGAATTGGCCATGGGAAAATGATATTACAGCGCCCCCTGGTGGCGATATTTGAAATCGCAATTTTGACATTATAGAATCATATCGCAAAAAGTGCAACTAAGAAGAGGAATGTCGATAATTTAACAATAATGTATATTTTTGTTAACATGTTTTTGACACGAAAACTTCTGATATGTAGTTGCCCTCAAAGTGTGTTATCTTTTAAAAGTGTCACAGCACGATGCAATATAATATTGACCGGGAATGCAAAGCTGCCATAACTGTTGCCGTGTTTCCTCTTCCAACACCTTTCTCTTGTTTTTTGTGACGTATTCCCCCTGAGAGATATAAGGGGATGACGTCTTGATCAATAATATATTGAGATTTGTGTTCCAAAATTAAACATTAAAACACGACTAACATTGGAATCAGACTTCAGTAATATACTTTCACTAAGTAAAAAATCAATAATTGGAATGAACAGCACATCATGCATGTCTTGAAGGTTGTGTGTTGAAATGACAAATATAACAGACGACATTAGCATCCATTGTTTGTATTTTTTTATGTCTCTTTTATTGAGACGATAGACACAACAATCAAAATTATCAATTCGATCAAACTTGATACAGCGTCCATCTACTCTGGAACTGGTAGAGAGAAAAAAAATCTCCAGCTCCACCCGTTCGTCTCGCGCGATACTCTAAATCCGGTTAAGCCGGTGAGAGATGGATCGATGGGCCTGGTCTAGTGAGAGACTCGGATAGTAGCCGATGTACTATCTATGTATCCGTGCCACTTGATTATCTAATTTGGTAGATCCAATAGGCTCATTATACTTTTTAGGGTGTTGCGGCCAAGCATATATATATATATATATATATATTTTTTTTTTTTTTTCTATCCAAGTACTTTGGACTCTTTCCCTCAATCCTTTTGCTCGGTGAGCCCTGATATTCTGCTCATTCTAGTTTTGTTTTCCTTTTCTCTTGTAGACCCTTTGCTTTCGTTCGCAAATGCGACACGCAAATGCGTGTTTCCTTTTGATTTTTTTACTCTTCTTTTGCATCCATTCACACGTCAACTCTATTTTTCTATCCTTCCTATCACGTCCGTTCTTGTTCTATCCTTTACCTAGCTAAAATGAAGATCATCAGTTTTTTTTAAACGAGGTTTTTACGATCAACTGATCAACTGATTACGATAAGCTAGATGAGACATCAGGGGTTTTCGCAAAATTTAGCATAAAATACTTCAGCAGTAGGGTATATTTTTATTTTTACCATCGGACACATTGGTTTTGACCAAACAGATGATCCCAATAAAATATTTGTTCAACCCTGCCTAGATTTTATAAGAACGGTGAGAATGAAGCAAATAAACAATATCTTCTGAAATCCATTGAGTAGAGCTACCGTGGTACCTGATAAACTCGCTAAACATGCTCCATCTAGGCCATGCGTCTACTTACCATTTACTGGTTTAATGCAACGAAAGGGTAATGACTTACGGTCCGTTATCAATTTGTGCTAGTAGGACCATGAATAATAGCAACGCTTGAGTGGGTTGCATTATCATTAACCCATGCCAGCGCTCTGTTACGCGCTGCAATTGATTCCACCGACGACATCGATAGGGTAACAGTTTAATTGTTACAATTGCCGAACTTTCCTCAAACGGAAGCATTTATTGTTCACAATCTCTTATCGCTTATTGACCAACACAATCAAAAACAGATAGACGCTAACAGTAACACACTTATACACGGACGTACACATTCACGCACACACTTCATGGTTGCACGCATCACGTATCATGTTTGAACGCATGATTGCTGATCGGTTCTGGGTGCACTTTGTGATTCTGCTGCTGCTGCTGCTGGTGGCGTTGTTGTTTCTCCGCCATTTCGCGCTCACCGTACAGGTCCAACGATTTGCCGTACCACCAAACAAGCCCATCGAAGAACACGCCTACTGAAGTAAGACCTGTGGATGGTTTGGTGTAAAATTATTAATATTTCCAAAAAGAAATCGTAATCGTAGCAACCGTAAAACCGATCACACTTACACAGCGCCGTTATGTTGATGTAATACCGGAACAGTTTCTGATCGTACAGCTGACAGTTGCCCCGCTTTCCGCACTCTTCCGTCCACACCAGGCACGTGCTGTCAATGATCCGGCCGTAGATGATCGGTCCGGGAATCAGCGCAAACAGACTGATCATCATCAGGATCAGACCTTGGGTGAATGATTTGTCCTGCTTCGAAACGCACCTATAGAAACCCGGAATAGGAAGCTCTTTAGTACGATCCTCAGTTTGATATGGCTATTTTGGATTGGAGTAACGGACAATACGCCTTTGCTTGGTAAAACTTTACCATATGTTAAAAACAGGGTTTCTTCCCCTGGTGTTGTTACGTATAATCCGATACATATAATACCTTTTAGAAGAATCGAACATAATAAAATCCCTCTCTTCTTGCTCTTCTTCTATTACTAGCTGAAGTGCATAAGCCAGCTAGTCACTACGTGCAATAGCCAGCTAGTCACCGTCGTGGACAAACTGGTGCCGCAATAAATATATTTCCCTCTGTCTACCTGAGGGTAAACCTTCATCATCACCTTTCCCCCAAAAACCCTGGGTTATAGGTTGATAGAATAAAATGTGAAACCTTTAGTATCCTTGGTCTAGTCCGTCGTATCAAGCCAAACTTCAATGCACTCTTTTGTAATTTGGCTGCACAGCTATATGAGGTTTATAGCATCAATTGGTCATCATTCTCTTCTTCCTCGATCTTCAGAGTCTATAGATTCGAAAAAGCATGCACCAGATTTCATCTCAGTATACTCTTTGCAAATAATCATCCACTTTTGTACATATCCCTTACGCTAAAGAATGGTTTAGACTAAAATCAGTTGATGTCCAGGAATATACAATATGTTCGTGATTTGCCAATATTATTTCCATCTAATAATGTCTATGTCCTAACCATAATCCTTCATGTACTCAAGAATATTGTTAAAATAGCTTCAAATGCAATATTCTTGTATATAATATGTACTCCAATTGTATATGTACTCCAATCTCCCCTCGTGGCAGATTGGACAGAAGAAACAAAAAAGAAACACACTAAAGCATACACTAAATACACTAAGTCCCTGACCAAATTACCACTATTATGATCATTATTCATCACAACGAACATGCAGTGGCGTCCTCTGTCGGTGAGTAATGTAACCATTAATGGTTGAGAATTTCATTATTTTTGAATGTTTCTGATAAGCATTTCGAATTTTATAAATATAAGGTTAATACTTGTTTATAGAATAATGCCTTATAGATCTTATAGAGTAAGGTTGAATACTTAATCTGCGTGCTAGGAACAATTGCATGCTGTCCAACAAAAATAATGTTAAAAGACGCTGACATGGCCACTGAAAATCTTTACATCTAGAGCACTAGGTAATTTTCGATCTGGGTTCAGTTACCTCGCCGAAAAAAATCAAAGAATTTGATTGAGTTTAATGTTTAAAATCGATTGATTAACAATCTAACAACCACTGCACCTATTATATTTTTTTGAGGACTTTGGTATTCCAGGGCTTGGAATCGATTAGAGACTATCTGTATCGATTTTGTCAAGAATTTATTTTTGAAAAATGAAACTTTTCAATGTTTTAAATTTTAACATACTGCGAAACGACTAAGCATATCTTTTAGCAAAAGGTTTTAGCTATCTCCATACTAGAAGAAGCTAAATAAATACTAGAATAGAGTTTCTGTTATGTCGTGTATAGAAATGTATGATATCTTAATCATTGATCGTTTGTTCGATTTAATATTTGCAATCCTGAATATTCCATTATTACATTAAAAATTAACAGGTGGGCTGGACATTGCCGACCCATGATTTAGGTGAAACAACATAACACAACAGCACCATTTTCCACTATTACTATTATCCCCCACATACGTACCGATAGTTGACCAACAGATTGCCAATTCTGCCCGACGCACCGAGACAGTTGATTATGCTGGAGATGATCGAGAAGAGATAGAAACCCATGGCACAACCCTTCAGGCAGGCTCCCGGTACCAGCCGTGCCGGGTACAGAATGCTGTCCGGTGGGCTGGACGTGGTGGTCGTCGTCTCGATCGTTTCCGTTGCACGTTTTCTTCTCCTCCGTGCGGACTGCTCGCCGGCGGAGCCGTCGTCTGGTGGTGAAGAAGAGTTTTCTTCTGCGCTCACAGCAGGCGGCTTCTCTGTGGAATCGTCCGAAGCTACACCGTCGCCTGCTTTGGGATCATCGTGCGTAAGCGTGTAGTTGACCACCGTTTCATTCCCAGCGAGCAACTGTATCGTGTCTGTCCCCACGTCTGTCACTGCCTCCGACTGTGCGATCGTTGACGAGTGTGGCACTGTGGTGGTTGTGAAAGCGGATGTGCTCTCTACCACACCAACCGTACTCGTTGTGGAAGAGTAAGGGTTCGTCGTGAACGGGCCGAGCGTTGTCCGATCCCAGGGAAGTTTCGTGATCGGGGAGTAGTTTTCATTCTGACAGGAGCAGCTGTCGTAATACTTCTCCGCCGTGTGCCACGTGTCGCACCCGGCATGGCAGGCCGAGAAGAAGGTGATGCCGGTTTCCTCCTGACAGATCGGACTGTACGGGATGCCCTCGCAGTGGCAGTGGCTGTTGCACTCCGTCGTAAGGTTCAATCGACCCTTCACCAGCGGCATGGTGCCGTCGGGACACGTCAGGAAGAGGTAGGAAATCTGGCCGGCCATATAGCCCGCTCCGACGATCACATTCCAGAACAGCAGCTTCTTGGGCGAAGGCTTCTTTTTCGAGATGACGATGCCGGATATCAGGAAACCGGCAACCATGCCGAACAGTGTTATCGGACCCGTGATGACGGTTGCGTTCGCGGTCGCCTTATGGAACTGCACCTCGATGTACTTGCTGAGGAACGTGATGTATCCGCTGGAACCGAGGATGTAGAATATCCCCGACAGGATGTTGAACATGAGCAGCTTGTTCTTGAGCAGACGCATCAACGCCCGCGGGAAGTCTGCAAATGGCACAAGCTGGTTATCACTACGATCATCGGCCGTTACCATCGGCCCCGCTTACCCTTCAGCTGAGGAAACTCGACGATGCTCTCCGCAAACTCGGACGCATTCTCCGACACGGTCCGCTGCTGCCGTTTGCTGAGACTTTCCTTTTCCTTGCCGAAAGCTTCCGCATCGTTCATCAGTATCACGGGAACGGTGGAGTGCGGTCGTTTGGCGCTCGGACCGTTCGGGTTCGTTTTCTTCGGTATCTCCTTCGGGAACATCCCGATGAGGAGGGCGAAGATGATCATGGCGACACCGAGCAGGATCCAGCCCAACCACCACGCACCAAGCCACCGCGGGTCGGAACTGTCGATGATGGGCGTCTTCGTGGGATCGATGTAGATCTTCAGTGCGAAGTAACCTGCAATGGGGAGGATAACCGTAAGAAGAAACTCTACTCTCTCTCTAGAAGGGGTGTTGCTTACCTAGGGCAAATCCAACGACCGGTCCAAAGGTGCGCAACGATGACGCGTACGCCAGCATCAGCGGTGTGTTGGTCTTCTTCGTGTTATCGTCCAGGTAGGTTTGGCCGAGCGAATAGTAGAGCGTGTTGCCGATCCCGAGCACAAACTGCGACAGGAAGATCAGCACCAACGGCACGACCGATATCGTCTCGAGGCACTCTTTCGGCGAGGACGCGTCCAGGCACAACCGGTTCGTGCTCTTCACCATGATCGTGAGGTTTTGGTGCGCACGAATGCGCGCTTCGTCCTCCTCCCGCTCGCGGATGTACTCCTTCGTGAGCTGCAGCGCCTCATCGCCCGCACCGTAGATGAAGTGGGGCAGGGCGAGGATAAAGCAGGACAGCGCACAAAACACCACGCCCCAGGCGATCCATCGCGGCCGGTTCCGGTGGCCCCCGACGTACGACAGTATGAGAGATAGCAGTATCTGAGATATCTCGTTACCACTCAGGATAATACCTGCGGGATGGAAGAATGAACTGGAAGTAAGGCAATGTGTGTGTGTTTCGATTTCGATCGAATGTAAAGGTGCTGGGTGCTGCAGAATTAACAATGCATGTGTAAGTTCGTTGCTTTGCGCCAATCAAAGGCACATGCGATAAAGCTAACGTCTTTCTATAAGCAATCAATCAATCAATCCGCCATTCAATCAATCATGTAATAAACTGGCGCCAAATCTTTCGCTTCTCTTCAGCGCAAACTCAATCCTGTAGATCATGTGTTTATGTGCTCTAAAGTTCTGTTTTCTGTTGACAAATTCAATGTTCTTAAAATCAAATCGCGTGGTTCTCAAATTTATGTGAGGTAGCATGCTCGAAAACTCGATATAAAAAAACTATTTTCTGTTAACCCACGAATTGACAATTTCAATTTCGATCTGGGCAACAGAATCCGGGCAATGCCGATTCACAACATCTTGAACCTACGGGACTAACAGTAGTTGTAGATAGTTTTGAATATGCTGCAGAGACATGCATCACCCAATGACCGTCTTCCCCATCTTTTTATCTTCATAAACGTATTTGTTATTTGGTCTTTGCTCAAAAAGAGTAAGTGAGTTGAGAAGAGTAAAAAGTACTTCTTTTCTTGATCATCATCATCAACAACGAACTCAATAGATCAGCGATCGGTTCTATGAGCCAGTGTCTAGAACACGATCCAATACTATACATACCAACACGACTGGACCTTTTCTCCATAAGATAGAATGCAAAGTCTGTTCAAAAACTTATAATAATATTGCTGATATACGAATCAAAGATAAGCCACATGGAAGCTTGACTACATACATACATTACAAACAAGTCCATCCGGGATGAGGCATTGCAATAAGTTAGTGTTGGGTAACAGAGATTCAGATTCATTAATCTGAATGAATCTTTGAACTAAATGAATGAATCTGAATCTTTGAAACAAAGATTCATGAATCTCTAGCGATTTATGGGTCTCTAAAGATTCATGAATCTTATGAATCTCTAGAAGATTCATGAATCTCGTGAATCTCTAAAGATTCATGAATCTTTGGAGATTCATGAATCTCTAGGAATTCATGAATCCTAGGTAGAGATTCATGAATCTCCAGAGAATCATGAAATTCATGAATCTTTAAAGATTCACGAAATTAATGAATCTTTAGAGATTCTTGAATCTTCAAAGATTCATGAATCTCCAAAGATTCATGATTGAATCTGAATGAATCCAAAATGAAAGATTCATGAATCTGAATCTCGTCGAAAGGTTCATAAGACCCAACACTATAATTAGTGAAGTGGGTTTAGGAAGGTTTAGGAAGGAAGTTAATAACGATAGGAAGTTAAGAGCCAGAAGTTGAGAAAGATAGGAGCTGGAAGAGTTCCTGAGAGACCTTTTCTAGGAAATCATCTAAATAGATGTTACCATCGGAACATCATAATATATTTGGGAAGTCATAAATTACATATTTTGGGTACAAAAGTGCGATCCTCGAAATACTTCTTCCAGGCCTCTTGGCACAAAGACTTGCGTTCCTTTTCCATAAGATAACAGCATCTGAAACAGCTGTTTACAAATCGACAACAGGACTTGTTATTCCACTACTAGAGAGCCGCCCTGTATTCAATTCGTTTTATATGGGGAAGACGTTTACATGGCGTCTGGGTTTGATAAGTATCGGTGTGTATGCGGTTATCTCCTCTGATTAGCTTGCGGCAACCGACACCACCCGAAGCGATCCCCTTCGGGAGCAAGCAAGCTCCTTTCGGCATAACTATTTGAGCAGTAGTTGAGCCCTGGCATAGTGATAGCGTATCGGACACTTCGTGAACCTATCGACGGCAGATTACACCTGGAGGTCACTACAAACAGTGCCCATTCGGCACGGGTTATTGACTTTGCGGGTAATTGATTGTCATTTTAAAGTGCTCTAGATTGTACGAATTTCTTCTACTCATTGTGTGAAAATGGCTAACACATTCAAACATGCTGCGGTCGCGTCGCCCAGAATGTATACAAACAAACTTCGCTGGTAGTGGTGGTAGTAGTAGCGCGTAACACACAGTAGTGGCCCATCGAGGGTGGCTTTGGGAAAATAAAAGGCACATGCAAACATTATCGCTGCAGCCTTCACAAGTGGCAACTGGGGGAGCGCGGGCTACCAGACGGACAAAGCAATATCAATCGCGGCGTCCAGACGAGTCTCGCGAACGTGTCAAAAGATAAAGACGATCGTTTCGTGCTCCCCGTGCTGGTAGAGAGAGTGAGAAAGCCCGCGGACGAGCCGGGCACCAGCGCGGATTTCTACGGCCGTCGACATTCCTGTAGCCGCGTGAGCTTTGCTTGCTTGAATCTAATCTGTCGCTCTCTTCGTTTCGAACACATCGGCCCTCTCCCCCTCATCGTACGTACCCGTGGTCGAGGAAGGTATTTTGAAGCGTTTCTCCAGCGTGGTCAGTGTGATGACGAAGTAGATGTAGGCCATCGCCTGGACGGTCCCGAGAAACCCGTACACCATGATGAACGATTTCGGCGTGGCGAATCGCTGCAGCCAGGCCGGATGCCAGCAGGATATGCCGCAGAGCTGGTTGGATTCCATTTTGCACCGGGGTTTGTTTCTGTAAGCACCGGAACCACTAACGCACAAACCGATCAACGTCCGGGATCACAGTAGAAGCGGTCGTAGTATCCACCAAGCCGTCAAAATCGACGCGTCGAACTGGAATCGCGACGAGCGCCGATCACTCGATGCTCGTGGGATGTGCGGTCGCGGCGTGAAAGTCCCGAAAATCACTATCACTTATCATGGCGTGCGCGCGTCGAACGATCTGGAAGATTCGGGGTAGAGCTGCTTGTGGTGACGGTGCACGCTTGATTCGATAATCAAGCCGGACGGATCCGCAATTCCGTGCCCACGATCGGCAGCAGGATGGGCGGCACGGAACTCTCGTGGTCTCGGACCCGGTTGGCAACCTAACCAGCGCGCGACTGTTGCCCGATTGATTGATAGAGGGCGCGAGATTCGGTGCGGGACCGTCACCTCACCGCACCGTGTGCCCGGCCGAGATAATCACGTCATTTATCGGAGACGAGTGAACCAGGAACCGTTTCAAGCGTGGGGGCTCCAGCGAACGGGGCTTGAGCATGAGTGAGCAGTTTTGTTTTTTGGTACAGACAATGATGGTCGGTTTGACTTTTAGACAAGCGCGATCGAATCCTTCTCACAAGTTGTCAACGAAAAAGCCCCAACAACGTCGAACAACGAGTTCGACATTCGATGCAAGCATGCATAATTTGTGCTGGTACGTGCGCGTGTTGAAACGGGCGCGACCATTGAGGGTGGTTTACTGATACGCACCACCACGCCACACAGGTTGGGGCTGAGATAGCTCGCCAGATAGCTGGCACGGTGCGCGCGCTTGTGGTGGAGCGACTCCTGCTGCCGTCGCTGTCGCTGTGGCTATCGCACTATCGCAGGATTACGGGCGATAAGGCACGATTTCAAATTACGTCCATCACCCGGTTGAAATTGCCGAAAAGGAAAGGGGCTTTATCAGAATTTACGCTACATTTCCTGTTCAATCGCTTTTCCGTGTTGATGGTGATGGTGAAGGCATAGCGAGCGGGTAGGGTGGATTACGCACTAAGGTCACTCGTGGACCTTAGGGTGAGTGCGTTGAGGCAGGTAGGAAATGCACCAGTGCAGCGTAACTTTCTAGGTTACGTTACTGACTAAGACCGATTCCATAGAATCGCTGTTATCAGCTGCCATTGTTAGCAATTGATGGTTCTGAAGAAATTTGGAGCTTTCCGGGCGATGATTGCCACAACAATATCAACGGGTTCCAGTTCAAGGACAGAGAAAATTTGCTTTATGAATGGTTATTAAGAAAATTTGCTTTATGGTTATTAAGTTTAAACATAGACTACTTCGATCTAAGTTCTAGCGCTTGACTAGCACTTGATTGAGCGGCCTCATTTTCATCCGCATTACAAAAAGTAGTCGACAAGATCATCTCGATCTTAGACTTCTAAGGTCGAGCCTATCGGATAAGTTATCAGATACTCGCGTTTACAATGTGTTGCATAGTTGTTTTGTTCGTTCTGCAACTGAGCCTTGCAACAATGTATATATTCTCTTCTTCTATTTTTTATCCCGGCTAGTTAGAATTTCTTCAGCAAAGGTTGCACCAACGTTTCACAATGAAGTTGTCCACCTTCTGATTGTGCATGGTTCGATATTTGGACTGCATGAGTTTTCCTCCAGAAGCCATGATTCACAGTGCCTGTTCATTAGCATGCTTGTACTAGGCGAGATAGATTCGTTGGACTTATCAGCTAGGATCAATATTAGTGATACCCCCTAGAGTGTTTTTATTAATGAATTCTTACTTACTTAGAGAAACCCATAGTAGGACTGGACTTTATCCAGTGAGGACTTTTTTCCGACAAAGCTATACATTTGAGTTAAAGTAGCAGACACAATTCCAGTTTAATAATCTGCTTAGATCATCCATCTACCTAAGTTCGTGTTTTATGCTGTATTAAGGGTGGAGCTAGTTTTCTTGATTTAATTTATATGAAAATTACTATAAAGAATTTTAACCTAATTTATGTTTGTACAGCAAATAGAAAACCTGAGGGTAGTCAAGAAACGAGATGGTTCGTACTTCGTACTAAATAATGATGCAAATTATGTGTAAAAAAGTGTAATGATGGTTTGGCTGAGTAAGAAATCGAGGAAAACTACGCAATATAAAGAAATTATATTTAATTTGCCCAGTGTTATTATTGCATCTAGAGAATCATATCTAACAACCGACGCTTCTTTTAAAAGAGCATTGATCGCAACAGTCATGCAAGGTAAATTTGATGAAGAACAAGAGGAAAACAAGTAAAGTTTATTAGTCTCGACTGGAAGCGTAGAGCTGTCTCCAAAAAATTGGAAATTAGTTAAACTAGATTCCGGACGAGTTAGATCCCCCTAGGGACTGTAGCGTGGTCCGGTTGCATGTCCTTAGATCCCACGAGTTGGGGGTTCAAATCTCAACTGAATCGACAATCTTTTACGCAGTAATGATACCTTGCAGAAATTTCTAAGTATCTTTGCTTCGATGATAAACAAATTTCTTCAATTTAGTTTGGAAAATACAGATTTTGTTGGCTTTTGGAGCAATGTTGCCCCTACTTTCAGGTACAGTGAAGTATGACTCAAATAATTATGACTTGGAAGGTTTTTATATTTTTAGAATTTCTGTAAAATCTCATTGTTATTTCAGGTAACTGGAATAGCAAACGAATAGAGGTATAGCTAAACGGAATTGTATTAAAATAAAATGGTTAGCGTACAAGTTTTCATAACTTTACCTAACCGAATCGGTCTACAAATGCCAAAAGTAGCTTTTCGGCTGCCAATTGACACCAAATCTGATTTTTATGAGTATACGATCAAGTTGACTGTTAGTGTTAATCATCCTGTTTACCAGAATGACTTATTAGATCCCAATTGAACTGAAAAAAATAAACCAAAAAGGAGAACCGAAGTGGACCGAAAGCGGCCATTTTCGCGGCTAATTTTTGAACTTGAACAAATTTGCCAATTTTTGGCCATTCAGAGATCACTCAACGGTGTAATATTTATGTGAAAATTTCGAGAGACGAAAATTTCGACTTTTGAACGTATCTAAAAACGAAAAAGATTTTGATTTTATTGTTGATTTATATATTGTTGATTTTATCATAACTGAAGGCAGAATAACTGACTGAACAGAAAAGTACGTTAAATAAGTAAGTGCATTTACACACTCACATTCTCTCAAACTGGTTTATCACATATATCAAGGGTTGAATTGAATGGATAAATGCTATCAATCTGTTCAATTATAAAACAATATTTTTATATATGTTTAGTTTGTTTAGTATTTTTAGCATTTTTATGGTTCTTAGCAACGACCAGTAGTTTTTTATCCAAAAGGTATTAAAAAACAGCATAAGTACGTGGTTTCGTGTTTAACAGAAGGTACTTATCTGTATCAGGCTGTCTCGATTTGGGCAACGAATAAAATGTTTCATTTTTCCTTTTTAAACAAGCACTGAAAGGCTTGAGTGAATTAGTGTACGGGTAATAATATAAAAACAAAATAAGGAAAAAGTTATTCATAACCATTTTCGGTACAGCTAGATGCAGCACTCAATCTGGTACTTATATTGTTAATGATAGTTTTGTAATATTTGAGTACAATCAAACCCAACCGAAAGTTTTAGTTTGGATGTTCTTGACAGACCTTCAACAGTCCGAAACATAATTTTAACCACACTTGATTTGCGCGAATTCCAAAAGAACCTTTAGTTGTAGTAAGCGGTCTCCTAGTCGTTTTGCCAAGTTTTTGCATTTATATGCTTATGAGAGAGTTTTAGAGAGAAAGTGTGGTATTCATGCTATAGCCCTGTTACCGTCAGTGTATAAACAGATTGAAAACATTGGAACAACGCATGTCCTTCAACGAGATAAAATTCGAACAATGTTTCCCGCATATTCACACGGGACAGTTTAGATCAAACAGATAACTTAAATCAAAGCAGATCTACTTATTGGGTAGAACTGAGAGCCGATCATCCAACTAAACGAAATCCCCAGAATTCAATTACAGCACGTTTATCTGCCGCTTTGGTGTGATCATGAACACAGCAACCATTGACGCAAACACCTGACACACATATTTACCCCAAACCACTGCTCGACTCTAGAACCTTCAGTAGCATTTCCGCAAAAGAATAATACTTTTTTCCATCGTTGCTGTCGGTTGCGGTAAACAAATCGACCGGTTGCTCACCTAGGTGCCATGGATGATGATGATGATGAGTTGTTGGCGACGAACGCAATGGCGTACTACTCAGAACCGGTTTTTCAATTTCTATGCTAACACTTCACCTTATTTCCAGCTCGTTCAAGACCATTTCGGAGTCAAAAATTGAGCACAAATGTCAATACACCGTCGGGCACCCATCTAGGGCATCGGGGACACGGTGACTGATTGGAACGATAGAATCCAACGTACTGCTAATACCGCCGTTAGTCGATGGAGCTTGTTAGTTTATGTTTAGTTGAGTTCATTGTCAGATACAAAGTCAACTACGATTTGTTGGTTAACAGTTGTTGTGGCTGTTAAAAGTAATGTGCACATAACATTTTTAAGAACTAGTAAAATTAATGTGGGAAGTCATATTCTGCAACTACTGCTGTCGAGTGACATCTTTGTTTGGAGAAACCAGAAACTTGCTAATGGCGACAACATGCGTCAAACAACCGATCGGCGTAATGGTTAAAAAATATCTAAAATAGCTAATCACCTCATTTTGGCTGTTGACAAATAAACCAAAACACGCTCACACAACGTTGCAATTGGAATTAGCGGACGTTCGCTCCCCCCCCCCCCCCCCTTTTGCACCATACGCTCGCGTGTTCGGTGGCGTTGATCTCTTTGGATAACGTCTAATTCACGGGGTTTGCTATTTGATTTTCGTTTTTTTTTTCGTTCGACCTTTTCCGGCCTTCGTACCCGGCCCGGCCGGACAATGGACCGGACGGCGTCCCGGCACGGCAGATGATCGTTAGGTTAGCTCCACGTTATCCACGCTACAATCCGCACGAGCGACAGCTGTAATGTGCGGCAGAACGTTCTGATAGCGAATGCACGTGGAACACTCGAAAAGAGTAGGCGCTCATGTGTTGTTTCAGACAACAGCAACAACAACAACAACACCAAAAAAGACACTCTGAAAACGTAACACGGTAACGTTGCTAACGCTCCAACGTCACATAAGTCGGCCTCCATCCAAGCAACCCGAGTGGACAGTAGTAATTTCACACCATTATCATAATAGCAACGGCGCATCTGCGCTTCGGAGCGGTTGGGACGATATGTTGGCGCACGAATCACTAGAAGGCATGGGAGATGTGGGGGGAGGTTCGAGCTTTGCGAGGAGGTTCGCGATGATGAATAGCACAATAGAACCGTGTCAGAATAGGCGATACGAATAGGCCGTTAAGAGTTTAATTGTGTTGCTTTTTTTTTATTAAGTTTGCGATTGAAAATTGAACCGGCACTGGAATGTTCTCTTTTTTGTTTGAAGCCAAACGATAGATAAACGATTTAAAACGAGTACAAATTGCGCCACGACACACACACGATCAACACAAACGATCAGCAGGCTTAACCCTTTTCGGGTTACAGGCGTTACACAACGATCACCAGATTTAACCCTTTCGAGTTACAGGCGTTTCGCAGCTCCAAAACCAAAAGTTATACGCACATTCTTGTTCGCACAGTCTAACAAATCACTGTTGCTGCACTCGATCGAAGGGCATCTCCGCGGGGCATCTCGCGCGAAAGCTGTTCGACCAGTTGTCAAATGTGCTTGCGGCGCGCACGGGACTTGATCTCAAACTGTGGCCAGAGAGCGTAGCGACGGGCCATGAACGCGACAACGATTCTGCGCCAGGGGTCTTCAACCGAATCTAACCGAGTTGGAAACGAATAGCGAATAGCAAAAGTCCATGAAACTCTGACAATAGCTTCATGGTTATATGTTGAACGATCTTTTATTAGAATTTCAGACCAACATAAATAGTGGGTTTAAGTAGACATTCTATATTAAAATATAGTAGATAGTAGATAGCAGTATGCTTTGACTATTTTGAATTTAAAAGGATTTAAGATTGGTCGAACAGTCGTACATGGCTTAGAGCACAACAAGTCGTTGGTTCAAATCTCACTTCAACTCACTTTCTCATAAACTTCATTGATGAGAAATTGAATCCGGATCAGGTTCTGTGATTCTATCCTTGTTCGGATCGATGCGGATTCGATCTCAAATCAGATCCGTAATCGAGATTATGATTTGCCATGACTAGATCCCGGATTGAGATTCAATGGGATCCGTTAGGATTGTCATGATGGGTTCGCGGTTTGAGGATTGAATTGGTCATGATATGGATGATGCATTTGCTCATCTTTTAATCGGTAAATGATATGGTGAGGTGGATCGATTTCGAATATTACAATTGTTATTTTATTTAACTTTAAGTTGGATCCAAAAAGGGAACATTGAAAGACCAATAATGCCAAATGCCAAACGCTGTTCAACACCCAAGACCTAGATCTAAACAACCTAAAAAAGCTCTTCAGTCAGTTTTACTAAACTGGACAATAGTTGTAGCTTTCTACGCACGTAGAAGCAGGGTTTCCGATCGATTTCGGAGGATCGATCCCAAACTGGATGCGGATCGGTCGGATCGAACCTATGATCGAATTTTTCTTCATATTTATACTGTACGATGCACTGTCTAGAATTGTTCATGATTACAAGAAATGGAAATATTAGATTTTTTTCGAAGTAAAAAAAAAACATAACATTTGACTTAAATAATAGGCCCATATCTAGAAGAGCTTGTCGAGCCAATGAAAAAGAGGATTTTTAATTACCTTTACATATTTACATAAACATTTTCATTAAATTTTGCTTAAAGATTCAGAAACTTTCCTAGAAACTAGATCTAATATTGATTTTTCCCCGCGAGATTTCTCCGTTATCCATTCTGCATCTTTCAATAAGTCTTCCTTTTAGAAACCTATGGAAAGATTTTTAGTATTGCAAAACATCCATACTAATGCATACAACAAAGCAACACGATGTAATCAGCAAAGATTCTAGCCATAAAGCATAAAAGTATTAACAAACTATTATATTCTATGCTAATATGTGTTATTTCATATTTATCAGTTTTGCTTAGCTTCATGTCGTGTTAACATGTGAAGAGTAATTTAGTTTCTTGGAGTATTTCGAAATGGGAAAAATTGTTGCAAATGAATTTTGCTTCATGAAACATTGAACATTTGATATTCAAGTTGAAAAACAAACATCGTTTGGCTAATCTTCGGTTCTACTGGTCACTCAGCACGAGCCAATGCGAATCTGAAAACAAATTCAGTGCATCAGTGAGTCTGCACGTTGCAGGATAAAGTTAGAACATGCCCGTAGCGTAGCGTTTGTAGAGTGACAAGACGAGATCGCTCATTTCCTTTTTTATGATTCTGAATTCTACACTAGGGGCTTAAGATTGCACAACAATCATTCGCTTTTAGGGCAAC
>KB672869.1:1080800-1141837 GCA_000349145.1 Anopheles dirus | reverse complement strand
CTAGGGGCTTAAGATTGCACAACAATCATTCGCTTTTAGGGCAACAATTTGTTATGAGTGCTGCATCTTTCGTATTATATCTATTTCAACATGGTAATAAAGCATGACCAGTAGGGTAAAGTTATAAAATATGTGTAATATCAATCAACATAATAATGAAATATGTGTAATATCAATCAACATAATAATACTGACTTCAAGGCTGCATTTGATAAACTCCCACATTCTTTGCTCCTAAGAAAACTTGAAGTCATGGGTTTAAGTGGCTCCGTGACTAAATGGTTGTGCTCATTCCTACATGAGCGCTCCTGCCGTGTAAAAATGGGTCACTCCCTATCCAAATCTTTTTGTCCTGGTTCAGGTGTCCCTCAAGGTAGTATTTTAAGTCCCTTACTATTTGTCCTTTTAGTAAATGACGTCCACACAATCTTTCCTTCCGATTCCTTTCTCTGCTATGCAGATGACATAATAATCTTCCTTCCGATTAAATCTCGATCCGATTGCGCTCGCCTCCAAAGTTTTCTTGTTGCCTTTTCTGCTTGGTGTTCGTCCAATTCTCTTATACTCTGTCCCAATAAGTGTCAAGTGATTTCCTTTTGTAGTTCCCGTAATCCTGTAATTTATAATTACAGTCTTTGTGACCTTGTTCTAAATCGTGTCCCTTTTGTAAAAGACCTTGGTGTTGTGTTAGACTCCAGACTTTCGTTTAACATGCACATTGATAATACGGTCTCTTCAGCTTGCAGAACTCTCGGTATGCTGCGCCGTCTTGCTTCTGAGTTCCGTGATATTGGAAGCCTGAAGGCGCTGTACTGCTCTCTAGTTCGTTCTACGCTGGAGTATGCCTCAGTTATTTGGTCACCTGTCAGCAATACGGCTATAGCAAGAGTTGAGCGTGTCCAGAGACTATTCACTCGTTTTGCCCTGCGCAATGCGTTTGGTGGTTCAGGCTCAGCGCTGCCTCCGTATCCTATACGCTGTCAGTTGCTGGGTTTGTCTTCTCTGGAAACTCGCCGCTCTCATGCCCAAATAGCCTTTGTTGCTGCCCTCCTTCTGAACTCCATAGACTCCCCATTCCTGCTATCCTCGATCAACTTGTATGTTCCCTCTCACAGCCTTCGTCCTCGCCCCCCTCTCGCGATTCATCACGGCGCTCGTCGATTGGAGCTAACGATCCTCTGCTGCGAGCCATTCGTAGCTTCAACTCCTCCTCTGAGCTGTTCGACTTCTCCTTATCCCTTGCTTCCTTTCGCGCCCGCCTTTGCTCATCCTCTATTCGTCCTCCCTCCTCCATCTGAACCCTTTATCCTTAGCGTTAAGTTATAGTTTTTAAGTAATATTGTGTAGCCTAGGGCGGACAACTAATGCCAGAATAAAATAAAATAAAATAAAATAATATAACATAATATAAATCAACGTACATACGTAAAATATAAAAAAATATATACATTCTCATTAATTGTTTCATGCACACACCTCATGCTAGATAGATTATTTCACTTCCGCTAACGAAGATCATATAAAGATATTGCAAGCAATGCACATGACACGTAAGTAGGACGGGAATCCATTTCGTTACAGTGCGTAACATTTTCTTTGAATGGGTGGACGACTCACGGCCATAACAAAATATGAATACACCTGCAAAGCTTGCATTTGGCGCACCTAATATCTAATCTAATCGGCTAGACATTTTTGATTTTTTCCATTCTGAAAATGTCGTATCGTAAAGGGTGTATGACCTACGCATAAACGTGAACGGATGTATCTCTAGCGCCTTGGCATTGAAGAAGAATAGGAATCAGTATCAATTGATGTTAATGCTCTGTTGAATCACGAATAACTTACAGCCAAAGAATTGGAGCATAAAAAAAAGTGTCTATTATTTCCTTATAGTAACTTCAACATGATCTTGATGCTCGTGATAAATTTATATTTGAAAGCATAGCATACATGTCCTCTTTAAAACCAAAACTTAAAAAAAAACCATACCTAATTCAATCGAAATGGACTGCATCAATTTCATCGACAAAAAAAACTTGCCTAAACATTTCAGAACCACCCGGTGTCGTTGCTAATATAATACCCGAACGATAAGATTAGATAACAGCTGTAGTGCGGCGATAGATAACGAAGAATTCACGATTTGCTCGACCGTTTGCATACCTTAGTTCAGGTTTGGCTACGACATAACGCACCGGCTGCGTTGACGCTCCCTCCGTTTTTTTAAGACTAGTCCACACCCTAGTACCGTGTGCCTTTTGTTTCGCGTGTAATTCAACCGACAGGATGGTGCGTGAATGAAGGACGGATCTCTAATTAGCTGAAAGATTCGAAGATGATGCGACAGGAATCGTTGCTAGGCAACTACGAACGGCAGCCTCGCATCGAGGCCAACACAAACAACATCAAGCAAGGTGAGTCTGGGCGGGTGGGTTCCAGATTACTCACCCCAAAGCCCCCCGATTGCGTAGCCCTGTGGTGCGGTCCGCGCCCATGACGATAGATAGTGGCATGTTATCAGCCCATGCTTACCTCGTACTTGGTGCGTTCTGACGTGATGGTTCGTTCGGTTCGTTTTGTGTGTGTGTGTGTGTTCTTTTGGCAGATGCGATCGACTGCGGTGTGACGGCGTGCAGTTGCTGCAATGGACCGGGATGTATCCGGCTCGGCACGGCGACCAGCTTCATCGTGTGTCTCTCGTTGGTTGCCCTGGTCAGCGGGGGCATCGAGAGCTACTTCCGGCTGGCCGCACACCAGGCCGCCAGCGAGCTAGGCTTTGATCCAATCGCCCTAGATTGGCTGCTTGTGACGGCCGGCGTGGCGCAGGGTCTGTTTGCGTTGCTCGTTAGCTACTGGGGCAATCGGTTACATCGGATCTCATGGCTGGGAGGCATATTTATGCTGCAGGCAATCAGCCTGATAGTGCTGATCATACCGACGCTGACCCACAAGTGAGTATCGTTAGTGTTACCTCATGGAAACGGGTCTTAAGAACAAACGTGAGCGCGCGTTGATCCAGACGGTAGTGTTTAGAACCTGTGTTAGAAGTGAAGAAAAAGCCGAAGTTACTAAGTTATATCGACTAAGAATAGGATAATGTTATAAACCATCAACTGTGTGCAAGCATCAGCGACTGAAATGTTGAAACGCTTTCGTTACTTCAGCTCGGAGGACAGCAACACCATCGAGGCACAGAACATGGACAAAACATGCACACTGGAGCAATCATCCAAGCTGGTCGTCGATCGCCCGTACGCCATTACAACACTGGTGCTGATGTTTATCGCGCAGATATTGATTGGCATCGCGAATGTTGTCATCTACGCCTTGGGCATCAGCTATGTCGACGATAACGTACGAACGCACCACAGTCCCGGGTTGATCGGTGAGTTTTCCGTCGTACCAGCCATTCCGTCCACCCTGTTGGAGTACTCACGCGTGCCTCTTCTCTCTCTCTCTGTCTCTCGCTCTCGCAGGATGTGTCATAGCGGCTCGCATCTGGGGAGCGCAGGTGGGTCTTGCCATCGGTCTGGCGGTCGGCGCTACCCCGCTCGGCTGGTGGCTGGGATGGGCCATCATAGGGCCGCTTACCTTCCTGCTGGGCTTCCTCATCTCGCTGTTCCCGAAGCGGCTGCTCGCCACGATGGTGCGCCAGGCGGCGAACGATATCGTCGAGACGGCCACCAACAACAGCACGCAGTCGATCGCCACCGCCGACAAGTGGCTCGCCGATATCGCGCTGTGGCCCACGATGCGGCGCGTCTTCTCCAACAAGGTGCTCATCTGCAACGTGCTCGCCCTGGTGTTCATCCAGACCGGCATCGTGAACTTCCTCTCGCACGAACAGTCCTATCTGCAGTCGCGCTTCTTCCTGCCGACGTCGCACGCGGACGGCATCAACGATGAGTGGGCCTCGCGATTGATTACCAATCTGATCCGCCCGTTCGCCGCCGCCGTGGGTGTCATTGTGGCGGCACTCGTCATCGCCAGCGCAAACCCATCGCCCAGGTATGTGTGGGGCGACATGAGTTCCTGTTCATGATCATATTATTAGTTTGAATAGCGTTATAATGTTTTATAACTCTGCTAGTCTTTATAATCATGCCAAAAGAATATGATTTTTTACAACATTTCTTCTCTTTTTTAAAATGTGTGTGACATTAAAAAAAACTCACTCGTATAGCAGTCCAGATCCGCTTTGATCCACGAAATGATCGAGTTTCCATGCTGCCGATAACTGTTCCAATGGCATTTAATTGAGCACGTTGATGTTATTTAACTCTGGTGCCTTTGAAGTCGACAGATTTGCCGAGGGCATTGGCAACAATTTGTGCGATGCCGTCCGAAATGAGGACAACTGCCGTTAATCAATGCATGCGAATTAAAAGGGTCACACAGACGGGCGTATGCGATTGGTGGGATTAAAGATTAAAGTTTAACCTTGTAATAACAGCAGCCCTCGGTGGGAGGTATCAGCTGAACAAGATGCTTCTTTTTACTTGTTGCTATCTGAATACTCATTAACCGTCTGAGCTGAGCGCATCATCAGCGTTTTTTTCGATTTAAATTATCTTGAATTTAAGGAACGCTCTTGTAATATGTGTCTAAAATTAGAATGTCTGTCAAGAACTTTTTTGAATGATTATTAAAATTAAATGGAATAGCTTTTACGAGATGTTTTCATACCCTGCCTATTAAGCCAAACCCTTGCAGTGAAATATGATATAACTTTACAAGTTTTTTAAAAATTTGTTTAGTAGTAGCTTTATATCATTATCAGTTTTCTTGTTATAACTGGTCAAAAAAGTCTACTTTTTCGAAACTTTTATGGTTTAAGCACTATTCCTACTTTTAGGATTTGGTGCAGTTTTGATTCAAATATTCTTTCCACATAGTGTGCGTGAAGTTCGTCATCAAAAGTTCGACTCGTGTGAACCCACCTAGTTTTGGTGGATAGCACGAACTTTTGCTGCGAACTTTTTTCACAAGCACCGTGTATGTTGTTTACACTTTGAGGTTCACATCTTCATTCTTTCCATCGGACTGTCTTTTCTTAACACTTTTGCTTAGATGATGAGGACGAATGCCTGAGCTGAGCACCAAGGTTTATTGCATCATAAATTTGTTGCGTGTATTGTGTTGTTGTAGTCATGAACAAATTCGAAAAAAAAATCACAATGGAGAACACCTCTTACAAGAGAAATATAAGTATGATTTCAAATGCTGGTGCAACAAGTGAAATCAATCGTTCTCTGAGCTACTTCTTCCACTTCTTCTGCGAACTGCTTTTTTTTTGTTATTAACAACACATCAACAGTTCGTATCGTTTTAACGCAGCAAAGGTTCGCGAACTTTTTTTTTGCTAGTTTTTGTAATAGTGTGCGTGAGGTTCGTCATCAAAAGATTAACTCGTGTGAACTCATCTATTGAATTCTCATTGGAAATCTCATAACAATTTTTTTTTTAACGTTCATAAATCCAAATTTCAAACCTTTACTACCCATAGAAAGATATATGGAATTAAAATGGCTGGAAGTACTGGAAAACAGAAAAAAAGTACAGCACCAATGTTTGAAGCAAAACATAAAATATAATTTGATATGTTCAAACGATTCGAAACCAATAATACATTCCATCTATTCTACTGGACTGGTAATGAATGAAAAAGTAGATAATTCATTATTTAATACATCTTTGATCATTTTCGTTACAGGAAAATAGCCGGCTGGAACATTATAGTTGGAGTATTAGCTACCGGATTGTTTATAGGTAAATGAATGTGCAGTGTATAAATGGCGGAAAGAGTGGAACTGATCCCACCAAAACTATTTTTTTTTTTCTAAAACTAAAATTCTCTCTTTACCACCCCCGGCAGCCTACATTTTCATCTCCTGCGGCGAGGAACAAATAGCCGGCGCGTACCGGGGCCGAAAGCTCATCAAACCGTTCTGCGCGTCAAACTGCGTGTGCGGCGAGAACGTGCCCTTCACGCCCGTCTGCCCGGTGGACAGCCGTTTTACGTACTTCTCGCCCTGCCACGCCGGCTGCCAGGATCGGGAGGAAATTAATAGCATTGTCATCTACCGAAACTGTTCCTGCGGCGTGGACGTGGACATTGTGCTGGAGAGCGGAGGTGACGCTACCGAGGGCGCCTGCGGCATCGAGGACTGTCAGCCGTACTGGATCGTGTTTCAGGTGCTGACGGTGATCGTGGCGATGCTGCTCGCCTCCGGCCTCACGGGTAAGGTGATCATCAGCTTGCGCTCGGTGCTGACGCAAGACAAGGCGATGGCCCTGGCGGTGGAGCTGACGTTGGTCGGGCTGGTGGTTTATCTGCCCGGCACCGCCATCTACCAGGTGGTAGCATGTAAGTAGTTATCGCATTTCCTGCAACCTTGCTCGGGAAGATTCTCGGTGGCGTGTGGCGTACGATTCGACACATGGCGAATGTAATGATATACCCATCGTTTGCAGCACATACCTGCCAGTTTTGGTCGTCGAACGAGCGGCAATGCTTTCTGCACGAGACGCCCACGTTTGGAAACATCCTCAACATGATAACGGCGGCCTTCATCATCATCGGGCTCATCTTCGAGATGGTGGTGTTTTACTTCGTGAAAGACATGTCGCTGTACGGTGAAGACGACCCCAATTTGCTCCGGTAAGCGAAAGTAACAACGGAAGGGATTCCAACTCTAACATGGGAAAGTCACGCATGTCAAAGACTAGAAGACACAAGTACCGTTTTTTAGTATATTAATTCGAAGTATTATCCAATTATAATAAGCCAACAGCAAAGCCACTTGCAAACCTGCCTCTTACCTGTTCGATGACTATCAAATAGGAATATTCCTTACTAAAATGTAGTTGATATTTGCAGTTTTCTATGGTCTTTTAATATACACTATCTACAAGGCAGTTACCCAAAAATGTTGTCTCATGCTTAAATTTCAACACATGGTTCAAGCTTAAGGTACTCTTTGGAGGCAAATTCGTGTTTTAAAGCTCAAAAACACATAATCCAATGAAAAGATAAGGATTTTAATCTATTTCTCTATGTTGTTTTCACAATTCAATGCTCAGAAACTTGTTTCGTAATTAGCCCCTACATATGCTCTCTTACTCTCCTCTTACTCCAGAAGTCCGATCGAGATGCGTTTCATTTCACCAGCGAGAACGCAAACCATGACCGAAATGGAGCCGTTGAATTATGCGACCGAGGACACCGCCGGAAACCGTTCGACGGCTTCCGATACGCTCCTGCAGTCGGCGACGCTGATCGCCGACGAAGGCGCACCGTCGGTGCACACGATCCAGAATGCGCAACCGGTCTACCCGTCCGCACGGTCCGTCTCGCCGCTGGCAACCACTTCCGCCACCTATGCGCAGGTGGTGCGGCAGCTAGCGAAGCGGGAAACCTCGAGCGAAATTGACGACCAGCTGGACTTCCGGTCGGCGACCAGTCTGCCTCGGGGGCCAATCGACAGCGATGATGATGAGAGCGATTATCACACCACACAACAGCAGCAGCAGCAGCAGCTACAGACTTCCAGCCCGAGAGCTGACCCTGCGTTACGCGATTATGCTCGGGCTGGACTGTTTTCACCACGCGCGACTTCACCCGAAAGCATGGGTTCGCCGGAGCCGGTACTGAATGGGCCCGTGTTTCGATCGCGCAATATCGCTGGCCGACCGATGAGTCCGGAAACGGATTTTTAAGCTACCGTTTGCCAGCGGCTTTGACATAGACGATAGTTGTACGTATAGGATGTTAATGAGCACTAACATTTGCAATCGAATTGTAGTCTGACGTTATACATAATTTATACAGTACAGTAAACCTTGAAACAAACAACAGTAAACAAGAAGCTACAGAAACGAATGTAGAAGAAATACAGCCCGTTTATCTTAATTGTTAATCGATTTTAGTGTATCTTTCTACTTACATGACGGAGATGAGATGTTTAGAGCAGGGGCCACTTTTCGGAAGCAGTAACTTCGTTCACAATCTGCGCACCATATTTCATTCATTGTTTAGATTTATTTGAATCTGTTTTGCCTTTTTTGTTTTCTTCTCTTCATTCCTTCCCGTCCAGTTCAGTTCCACACACCTCACACACACGCAGCGCAACACCAACTTGGCTCGTGGTTGATTCGTGTTCGCGGCCATTCGGTTTGATCCACCATTTCTTTTTGTGTTTTTTTTTGGTATTTTCTTTTCTGCATTTTGCATTACTATAGTAGGATTATTTGATAGGAGCCTTTTGTTGCAATAAATAAAACATGTAAATAAAAGGGACCTGGTGTTTGTGTGTGTGTTTTTTTTTTCGTGTTTTTGTTTTGCGATAAAGTGGGAATTGATTAAAGCGAAAGAACGGAAAACAAGAGTTTCTTCAGTTCAGCTTCCGCAAAAGAACGTTTCGAAGATAAACAACAAGTTCTCCAAATGAATGCCACCGCATGTTGAATGGTCAATTCTTCTTCTTCTCCTTCTTCTTCTATAGCTCGATTCGTATATAGGGGGGTTGGTTTTCGTTCCCTGTCGCGAAATGCCTAGTAGGCCGGGGCGGTTTCTTTTTCTATCCCCGCTCGCGCGCGACAAGGAGTGTTTTTGTTTGCCTTTGCTTCAATAAAACAGTTTTCCTATTAAACTTAAACGCTAGGCGCGGGTGACAAGCAATAAGGGTAATCTATATTTATGCTTATATGACTCTTATTCCTCCTCTCGGATTTCGCCGCAACAATCGAATGCTTGGAACCGGCCACCCTCCCCTGTTGTTGGGATCATCTCACCGTGTCTCTGCTGTGTGTAATTGCATTGTTCGATAAAAATATATAACCTTTTTTCGGCCACACAACACCACCGTTGGCGGCGCGGCGTTTCACTACGATTTTGTGTCCGTTGCATGCCGGTGCATTATTGAAATCGTATCAACCCCAGCAGTTCGAGGGGCTTTCGGGTGCACATAATCAATCACTCGTACTTGCACGGATGCATACTTTTTTCTGCGTGTGTGTGTATGTTGTTGTGGTGGTTACGCGGTAAGCATTTGATGATAACAGTGGTGTGTATTTTTATTGGTTTCGCGTGGATCCGAATCCGCGGGTATGCGCCTGGTGGTACTTGGTACCAAATAGTCTAACCGGACACACGGCGTAAACAGAGCGAACAATAAAAAGAAAAAGCACGGGCAGCGGCAAACCAACACTAGCGCACCGGTGCTCGCCCCATCACATTCACATTCGCCCTTCATGCTCTCCTATCGTCGAGCGCGTCCAGTAGTTTACATTTACACCTATATCACCTATCCCCGCCGCGTACGACGCTCACATGGCATGATGGCGTGGATGGTGGTACTCTCTCCGGCTTACCGGGTTCGATAAATCTCTTTAGTTTCCTTCCCTTCTTGTAACATTCCCTACTATCATTATGTACAAACGAATCACATTTATATTCTTCTTCTCTTTTCTCTCCTAAACCGTTCTGTGCTTGTTTTCTTTTTCTTTTTTGACTATCTCTACTTTCACACAAAGACCTGCTTTTTGTTGTGACACCTTGTATCTCGCACCCCTTCAGCTGTGAATTGAGGAGTGTTCGCGGAAGTTTGGACTAAAATCAACGAAACAAACAGTACAAGAAACAGTAAGAACCGAAGAAACGAATAATTTAACAAAATATTACACTCTCACCAGCGAACCACGGAATAACGGGCGTGACTCGCACCAGCATCAGCGAAACCAGACTGTCCGGACATAGCGACTTAAGCACAGTGACAAAAGAAAGGCATTCAAACCGCGCAAGGTTGTATTTGTCATTGTCAAACAGAAACGGTGTAAGGTGCAACTATTTCAATCATGTGACACACGCGATCGACGGAAAAGAATTGCGCAAAAGTTGCGCACACGCGTAACAAACAGTGGGAAATAAAAGCACATGGCTGTCTTGGGGGATGGACGCTGGGCGCAGTAACCGCAGCGCACGTTACGACGAGGGGGCTTTTGGTTTGTTTATTACAATCCGGGTTTCGCACTACTAACCTAACCTTACTTTGGGAGTCGGAATCGGCTTAATGCATCGATGCACGGGAGCAGGGCGGCCCTGCTGCATTGCTCTGCTAACAAACACTGTGCGCGGGATTTTCTTGTCACAACACTCCATCCCTACTGGTCACTTCCTATCATTAAATCACATTTTAACGTATCTCAGTTCCGTTTTGTTGGCTTCCCTCCTCCCTTTCCTTGTCTGTGCAACGAGATGCGCCTACCATCGATTGCCTGTCAAGCGTTTGCAAGCGCTTCTATACAGAACGGGCTGCTGCCGGTGCGCGAAACTATTCCGGTACATCTCTCGAGCGGTCGGAGTTGCCTTCTGGTTTCCAAATAAAAAAACGTCGCTACTCGTAGCCGCCCTACGTCGCTATTACTGGTGCTGTTTTTCTTTTTATCTTGCGCATGTTTGTTTCGTTTCTAGCCGATTAACGCCTCGCGGGTGCATTTTTCGTCAAGGCTCGTCCAATGGTTTAGACACACTGTATATACCAACCAACGTGCAGTACAGTTCCTTTTATCCTACTTCTACAACAGTGGCTACAACCACCGTACAGTGCGCGCACGCGCATCGCGACCGTGGTGAATTTTGAATGCCTTTACTATCTTTCTTCGCGTCCACACGATTCATTGGCAACGTTTATTCCGTCTTCCTTAGGAGCTTCTCCGCTTCGCGTTCGCACGTATTGCCTTCGATTGCTAATGCGTTTGGTGTCACTCGGTTTTTGTTTTGCGTGTTTGCGCTACTGTGCTTTGCTACTTGGTTTGTCCCAAACGCGAACAACTAATTCCGTTTCCTGTGTCCTCAAGGGCCTCGTGCGATCCTTCACGGATTTGGCTACATCTTTTTCTGCACTAGTTACTCAATCACCTTGCTGTTGCTGTTGCAATTCCGGGAACAGGAACGATGACACCACGAGACGGATCCACCTCGGGTGGGGTGGGAGGCGCGCATACAACACGCATACACGATCAACGGGGTGTTGTGTCTGTGTCCGGCGTGACAAAACGTTAATACTAGCAGGGAACTTGGAATTGATGTCGCTGCGCCGAGAAGCAGCTGCCCACACCGCTCAAAGCTCCTCCACCCCACCCACCCACCCACCAAGGTGGCGTCGGGAGGGGGAAATTCTCCGTGGGAAAGCCCCGCTCACGCCAACAATCACAGAGAGTCGGATGCCGCCCGCTGGACTAGGTAGAAGTAGGAGCATCTTGCATTCCCGGGCCGGGCTTTGACGGAGCCATCGGGGGGTCTCCTCGCAAGGGGTGAGGACTTGCTACTTGCTTGCGGTTAGTAGTAGTAGTTGTAGTAGTAGTAGTAGTAATAGTAGTCTTTATGTCAAGTGTACGTCTAACGGCTGTTTTGGAACACTAGGCTTAGGAAACGGAACCGTTGGCAGGGTTCGCCGAGGAGGTTGGTGCTACTTTGGTGGAACCGGCCGTGCCAGTGGCTGCCGTCGGGACCTGGTGCTGCGCTGCGGCGGCCGCCGCCGCCGCTGCTGCTGCCGCCGCGACCGCAGCCGCCGCCGCCACCGTGCTGCCGCTGGTGGTCAGCTGTGCCAGCGTTTCCTGTGATGCGTTCGCTTTGAGAATGTTGTTCTCGTACTCGAGCTGGTTGATGCGATCCATCAGTTCCGATATCCGTTCCTTCAGCACTTCAACCTCTTCGCGAACGGCGAACATAAGGTGCGACTTGACCAGATCCTAAAATAGACAATAAAAAGCAAAGTACCCGTTGTTAATAACACATGCAGACTCGCAGACTGATAGCTTTAATAGCGGAGTGAATGGGAGTGAAAAATCGTCACACGTTTAAACAACCCACAGCTGTTGCATAATTACCCCCAGTGAACGGAAATGCCTCACAGAGAATGCACAAGAAATAGTTCCGATCGTCAGTTCCCCGCATCATGCCAACGACGAATAATGTTTAGTAATTGCTTGAATCATCGGTCGCTCCGCTCCTTCCGGTGTTTGTGGAAAGGGATCACACCAATTCGCACAACCGAACGATCCGGAGAGTGGCGTCATCGCCACCATCTTTGTACGCACCCGCCGCTCCCCATGATCGTCATTCGAAGCAGCCAACAAACACAGCTCGCAAGAGCAATCTCGCGATCGCGACGACAACGCAGCATTGCGGAAAAGCGAGCCAGAACACTGTCAAGGTGGTGGTGGTGGTGCTCGAAGGCAAAGCGAAACGCCGTGACGGTTGATCACGGGGTGCCGCCGCTTTGTCTTGTGATGCTAATTGATACTAACTGCACGGGAGAGTGCGGCGAAGTGCACTATCCGTTTGCTTGGCTCCGTCGTGGCAAGCAAGCGCTTCGACCATTCGATCAATGGCATCTATATTTAGCGCGGTGCACTTCGCGGTGCACGTCGACCGGGCACATCGATATTGGCACATCTCGCGCCGAAAACATGGATATAGTGACGCGTAATGGAAGGAAGCATTTCCACGGCAGCAGCGCTAGCCAAAAATTGTTTTGCGGTGAGTGTGATTCGCACGGTAGCACCGAGCGATCGGGATCTAATGACATCAACAACAGGACACGTAGATAGGCGGCCAATTTCGATCAACTCACGCGAACGAACGAACCGGTTCGCGTATGATAACGACGATGGGAAGAGCAAAGTCACGGCAACAACAGGCGAATTTCCACCAGAAAGGAAACGTGTCCCTCTGTCGCTGTCGGCAGTGACGAAAGATTCTCGCTGATAAGATAAAACCATCGCGCACGTTCGAGTAGGTGTCTCGGCATTTTGCGTGAGGTGTTCTTCCCCTGGACTTGCGCTGGGTGAAAAGTACTATCTCAGTCGGGTGTTGTGTATGGTCACACCGGCCCAGCGCTATTATTGCTTCTTCATTGCGATAAGTAATCTTACCGTCATCACACTGGAGCGAGCGACTGCACGAGGAAGAGAAGGTGTTTTATGGGCTTATTTTCTCATTGAGCCGAATAAAACACTCCAACGAGTGCGCTGATGATAATGGCTCGCGCTCCCCATACAGGGCCTTGAAAATCGCCTGAAAGCGTACATGGGACGGTTTCGGTTTTCATGTCGGCTTCTGCCCGTTCGCCGGCATCGCCCGGAGGAGAAGTTCGCGATAGTTATCGTTCGCCTGGCAAACAAATAACACAAATATTTCTCCCAATAGACCAATCGCGATCGACGATGACGACGTTCTCGGAGGGCCACAACAGGAACGCATGAACTATTTTCGAGCCGATTGATTGCGAACGGGAACGAAAACACACAGATTAACTTATTCTATTTATATCTCGGTGGTGCTGCCCTGTGCTCCATTCACGCCAATCGCACCGAAAGTAAGCCTGTCTTCTCCTCGAACGGGCTAGAGATCGTTTTAAAACTAGCAAAACATACGTCGGCGGCAGTGCGCCCGAGGGGGTTGTGTGATCGACCGGCTGTTCAATTAAAATCAATTCCAGCGCGTCAACGCGGTTGGCGTTGTTGGAAGAGAAGCATCGCCGCGTGGCCTCGATTGAGATATGCTACGCGATCGCGCGATGGCGAGACCCTGCGTGAAAGAAGGGATGACGACGCGTGCTACTACACGCTGGGATTTGAGTTCTCCAACAGGCCCAAAAGGTGCCCACGAGATCGCGGGGCGGAGGTCGAACTTTGCCCCAGTCGGTGTATGAAATATCACCCCTACCACACTGGCGGCTCAAGGTGTCTCCATACCGAGGTGGACAGGTGCGGCGCTGTAATGGGTGGAACCGTTCTAGGAAGCAAATTCCTTCCCCCTCATCGAGGTTCGTTAAAATGTCATTTTTCTTTAATCGTCCCGAGTTCCTTCCAAATACTTGCCCGCCCTCCGTGTGAGGAGGAAATGTATTTTGAGATCTGGACGTGGTTGGAATGTGCTGCGTATGTGAGATCGGATCGAGACACACACACACACACACACACACCGAGTGCAAAGGGTATTCGTTTTCTAACGTGCGCAAACCAACAAACAGCAAAAAATCAAACCCTCATGACTCACCTACATACAAACGCACCCGGTCTGTCCGTCCGTCCGGGTGAAGGTTATCGGACTTAATTTCAGCGAAATAGTAATCGAACGTAGCCATGCCACAGCAATTTAAATTTAATGAGCCCTAAGAACCCAGCGTGTGTGTGTGTGTGTGATTGGAGCGAGCGGGGGAACCAAACTGGTTGGTAAATCACACACACTCGGGCCGTCACCAACGCTTAATGATACGCGTTCTACTTGATCGCAAGATGGGACACACTAGGGGTTGGGAGGAGTGGTTTTCGCACGTGTTCCTAGCACATGTTACCACGTCGTCCCTTACGCGGGGCCGCCGGACGGACTCGCGCGTTCGCTGACAAAAGGAGTGTCCGGTTCGGTGGCCTTTACTTACTTTCACATTTTGCACCATCACGTAGTAGGTGCTGTCCTGGCCCTTCTGCTTAATCTCGTACAACCAGTTCTCGGCGGACGGAACGGTCCGGTGGGGCAGTTGTTGCTGTTGCTGCTGCTGCTGACGCAGAACCGTCGACAGCGCCGGATACGGATTGTTTATCGCGGGCAGGGTTTCCATCTTTAGTGGCTCGCTATTCGCAACACTATCGAAACCGCACATAAATACGATCTTTCTTTTTTCTCCGAAGAAACGCTAATGAAAATAGGCTCAGCTCAGCAGATTGTCTTCCGTTTGCTTGTTCTGTACACACTTTGATGCTTGCCAATCAGCGGCACACTGTTTTTCTCTGTCTTCAAGATCACGTGATCGTGTGAGCCTCTATCAACCGGCCCAAAATGCTTCGCTCAGCGGTGAGCGACCTGCGAGCTTCTTGTTCAAGGACGATCGGTGTTGCGACTGTTTTTTTTTTATAATCGCGCGACTGTGTTCACAAATTCACGGGTTTCGCGCGGGACCTTATCGCCTGTCGCACACAACACACACCCGGTTGCTTCGGTTATCGGTGTTTTCTTTTCGTTTTGTCTCACCACGAACCGGTTACACTCACACGCGCTGCTGTTCCCGGTGTTGTGCTTGAGAATGGTGCGTCCAAAAGTGAATAATAGTAGGCGCTGTTTCGCTGGTGCTACTATGATCTTCGACAGACTTCCGAACGGCGACTGACTGTCTGGCGGTGGGATGTGAGCAGTTTTATGCGGTGTACCAGCCAACAGCCTACCCTCCCGCTGTACAAATCGTCATCTCACCACACGGCGAGCTGATATGACACAAACAACCCCTCCCGTGCTGTGGGGTGTTATTTTCCCGTTCTGACACACTCTCACTCTTCGATCTTTCTCTCTTTCTCGCTCTCGCTATTTGAGAGTTTGTGCGTTTCTCGTGCTCAGTGGAGGAAGCTCTCACATCCGATGCTCTCGCCTACTACGGGTCCGCTCAGAAAATGAAAGCAGTTGGAAAAACTGAGCGTCATCGCGGAAACCTGGCGAGCATGCAGGGAATATATGCAGCACAGCCTGCTACAATACGTGAAGGGAAACCGTTTATCGGAATGTTCAGTGTGTGCGATTGTGCATCATTATTTTATTCATTCTCCTTTTTCTCACCACATCTTTGTCCTCTCACTCTCTCTCTCTCTCTCTTCCTCTCTCTCTCTCTCTGTCGAGCTCTGTGTGTATTTGCAAAGTGCAAACGAATGTTGTACACCCTCGTCGGCCAGGCCTGCTTGGCTGTTTGTTGTTCGTGCCTTCTAATCGTGCACTCTTCTGCTCAAACACGAGCCCGTGTCGTGATAGCGCGCAAAGATGTTGTCCTCTCACTGCAAACCCCTTTGACGCCTCCACCGCCCTTCTGTCAGGCCCTTTACCGTGGGCATCACCGAATCTCGATAGTGACGATGGACATGCAAGCGTGAAAGGGAGCAGATGTCTATCACCATCAGATTCTAAAAGTGTGCACGAAAGAGGGAAGCACGAATGGGTGGACGTGCTTGCTTTTTGCCACACCCTCGCGCCCTTGGAGCTTGTGGAGCGGAAATTGTAAATCCGACTGGGCATTTCTTCCCGCGGAGAAAAACAACCAGGAGCCGCAGCGACAGAGACGATCTACGATTCACATCGATTCATTCGAGAGAATGCGAAGGTCACCACGCTAACGCCTAGCGTCACATGTGTGCTGTTAGACGTAGAGGCGCGCACGCTCCACCACGGGCAGTGTCGTGTGCTTAGAACGTACCGGCAGAGCAGCAATATGATTCGCGAGCAAAAAAAAAAGGCCACTTTGATTACACTCGATGCATGACGACGGACAGGAATGCGCTCTCGTGTGACTTTACTTTTTTCGTTCTTTGCAGCGTTTCTGCCCATCGGGAGCAATCAAACTTTGTGCCTTCGGAGGCTTTCATTTTCAAGGGTGAACCACACACGCACGCACACCCACAAAAATCGAACACGAGACACAGCGCAAAGAGCGCGCAGCGCCGCGCGAGGCCATGGGGCCGAAAAAATGTAAATATTTTCAACCTCTCAGGCCCCCAGGTGGAGAGCGCGCAAGCTGGGAGTGGTCCCGCAGGCGAAAAGGCGACGTACCAGATGTTTGCTTCGCGTACAAAGGTTCAAACGAAAATATCAGCGACAGAACGAACAAAAAATAACGCGCGATTTGCTGCTCGTCAAAGAGGTTGCGCGCGCGCGCCTATCGTCTATCTCGCACGAAAAGTTCAATCGAAAAACATTGCTCGCCAGAGCTGATAAGAGCAGCACAGTTTGTTTGTGCCGAGAGGTGTGCACTGGGTGTAAGGCTCGGTCTTTGTAGCTGGCTAGAACTAGTTCGCTCCGGTTGCGGAGGCGGTTTTATAATGGCGAGATATCGGCCAGGAAGAAAACAACATCTAGACGGTAGACGATGCGAGAGTACGCTACGCCGGCGATAATTTCCACCTGGCGTATTGCAACTGTGCAACAAAGAAAGATGAGTATGGGAGCGAAAGATTAAATCTCGTATTGGGATTATGTTTGACGCGTCACATTTCCTGTTGTCATCCGATAACGAACGGCAGCAGCCATAATAAACGATAACAAAGAAAGTGTTTGTAAAATTGAGTAATGAAATTACAAAATGCAGGGTAATAACTGTTCTTGTTGATTACGAGTTTGAGAGGCATTGCACCTGTTGATGTCTTCTGCCTTCCTGATGGATGCCTTTTTCTTCCTTGGTACAACAACCTCCTCAACTAGGCCTAGGTCTCGTTTAAGTTGGTAGTCAATCAGTAAGTGAAGTAAAGAGTGAGTACCTCTGGTGTGAACTCTGAAAATGTCTGGTGTAATGTCTGGAAAAAGATAAGCAACACAAGGCAAAAGGAAGCAAACTGCCTTAACTTTACAGTTGAACAGAACTGATAGCTGGCTGTAAAAGCATCGAATCCTTCTTACACGACAAGTTTTGGAGTAAAATTTAATTTTAGATGAACCGGTTCTCCCTGTCACCGTTCGGCTTGCGGACTGTGCGCATTGCGAAACCGCACTGGCCATGCAAATCCTTGTCCATTCAGAAACAAATGCTCGATGCAGTAAGCCGCTGTTGTGTCGTAAAGCAAAAATCGAATCGCCGCCAACGGACGAAACGAAGAATGTGAAAGACACCTCTCGGACAACCGTGGTCCCACCGTCCAGCCAGCAAAATCCTTAATTGGATTGACCTACTTGGGAGGTACGATTTTCCTTTTTATGTTTGCGAAACAATATTGAAAAAAAAAAACAACACAGCCAGTATCGCATGGAGCACCACATGCAGCAGTACAGTATCTCTCCCAAATCCCTATCACGTCGCGTCGTTCGGTTAAATGGAGAAAGTGCATTCAGTGTACGGCATTTTTTGCTTATTTCGTCTGTCATCTCTCAGCGATCGGTGCGCACACGTGGATGCACCGCGATAGGTGGTACGCGAGAGTGAGTACGAAAGATCCTACAAGAAGCCGACTGATCACTTGATCTACCGTACAAGGAGACGTCTCCAAAGTCTATCCCTCTCCGTCGGTGGCGTCTCTCCTCTTGGAAAGCCGACCGGCATGAAGCTATTCGGACAGGAGAAAACGGGTAGCACACAGGTTAGGGTTCGAACTTCTGAAAGTTTCGCTCCTCGCAAGATAGTACACCACCGGGAGAGAGATAAGCGCCAAAAATAGAGAAGGCCTTTGCGATAAAAAAGATTAACATTTCGCATGCCCATTCCGCTCAAGGTTGTGGAGCCATAAATCAAAACGAACGATAAATATACTTTTGTGTGCATCGCACCTTCAGCACGAAAAGCGGCGAAAAATAAACAATGATCATTTTCGATCTATTTTGGTTTAATCCTTCGCAAATAAGGCTTCTAATTCAAGGCTCTTAATTCAGTAATCAACTTAATCCTTAGGATTTTTCGCCCCATAGTATTTTCATGATAACCTCCATTAGAGTGTTTCGTTGAGTGAATTTGTCCATACTCACTCCTCAAACACATTGAAGCAACACACATCGACACAAAGCAAGAAACCAAGGACCGAAAGGTTATTGTGAAGCGCATCAATAAACTCACAGCCACCCAATCATGGAACGCATCTCAAGGAGAGTTGACTTGTTTGATTTAATCCCAACCGTGGGCGAACGGCAACACGGTAAACCTATCAGTCCGTTCATCAGTCCAGAAACTCCCTTAGCCCCTTCGGATGGATTAGATCTTCCTGCATCAGGCTGGGAAGCAGGAAGGGCATGTAAAAGGTGTCAGACAAACTTGAATGTTGTTATCAGTTTGACGACCACGGCAAACATATGTCGAGGCAACTTCAACTCCCGATTAGTACACCGTGTTCCGATCCAAATACTGTGCAGTGCCTAGATTATACGTCTATTCAGCCGCTATTATAAAATTAATATTTCCATCGACAAAAGCACACGTTTCGTCCACAAAAAGCAACTTAATTCCGACGCACCGACGACGTGTGGTGGACGAAACTCAAAACGAAACCCCAACGATGGAAATCGCTGTGACTTTTGCTGTGCCTGTAGTAACCGGTAAAATCTACATAACCGGTTCTACCGGAGGGGGGGAGGCGGGC
The DNA here is from genome assembly GCA_000349145.1 of Anopheles dirus. NCBI lineage: Eukaryota > Metazoa > Arthropoda > Insecta > Diptera > Culicidae > Anopheles > Anopheles dirus. The sequence continues at coordinate 1,122,736 of KB672869.1, read as the reverse complement.
ACAAACCTCAAGCGGATTCAATTGTAAAGCCCGGCCTAATCGGTGCCATTGCGCGCGATGTTTACGCCGTGGTGCACGGTGGAAAAGTTGCGGGCGAGAAACGCGGAAACACACGGGAAACGAAAAAGCAGTTCAAGTAAACATTTCGTTGGATCCTTCTCACCATCGGCAAACGTTGATAAGCCTTCGCCGCGCTCGCACGCACACACACACAAACACGCAGAAGGTGCTGCGATCTCGAAATCATGATGGACGATCTGTTTACAGAAACATTTAGCCGCTCGTTTCTTCGCCACGTGACATTTTCAACAAGCCGGAGGCCTCTCTCGCCAGAGCGCCCCACAGCCAGGTGAATGGAACAGATTGAAATGTTCACACCGAACACTCAATTAGTTGGGTGTTGTCAGGGTGTTGTCGAGTAATTAGATTTTGTCGTGGTCAATAGGAAAAGATGATTTTTTGTTTGTACCATAAGTGAAACTTTAACTCCAAACCACACCAAAAAAGGTAATTTTTGAGCATTCGAACGCTCAGGTTGTTTGTTTTCGTGATTCAAAATGGCATCCAAATAAATGATGTCAAACAACTTCTGCCCAGCGTTAGTCACCGTGTGCTGAAAATAGAATTCATCATGCGCTACGTCACAGGTAAGCGCAGCAGGTTTCATCATCACTTTCCACATAATTGCGCGGTGTTTGGATAGCACGCGCCGTAATAGTGAAATACGATATGGTCGCTGACATATCTTATCGTGGCAGCCACAGCCTGACGTGTAGTTAGAACCCAAAAACCGTACAAAAGAGTGACGTGTCACTCACGTGAACGAGTGGAGCCACGTGAAGCAACAAAATGGAAACCGCTGGAAACCGCTACCAACCAAATAACACATAATGACGATTTTTCACCCCCAAAGGTTCAAGGATAATTATGGCGAATTGCGCTCGGCCAATGCTAACAGCAACAAAAACACTTACCATTGCTTGCTCGATTTTGTTATCGATGGCGACCGCACTTGTTCCCGAAGCACTGTAAGTAGATGAAACAAAAGCGGAGATAAGTTAATCGATGATTCGGTAGAGTGGATTTCGCATGGAGGCGCAAGTGCTGTAAATTATTGGTATCAAGCGGTAATAACTTTATTGTCTAAAAATAGAGTTACGGCCTGGCCATGGAACTGCATTTATTTGTCCAGAGAGAAGATAGATAATGCGGTAGACGTGCAGTATGGTGTGCGTCAATTCATATAGTGCATAATTTAATCTTCCTCCTGCCTGATATGAATTTATCGTTATTGCAAAGTAATCAATTGATGGGCGCATTTTTCGAGCGCAAAAGGAGTATGATTAACACATTGGCTCGGTTATCTCCTCAGAGGGTGTGCTGTTCTAAAACGGTCAGCAAATTGTTTGGCAACATGATTAACACATTTTGAACCAATGAACGATCTCACAAGCTCTTCTTTCTTCTTCGATGGTTCAACAACCCATGTAGGTCTACGAATGTCATTTTTTTGGTATTATTTATTCCAGACAAGAAACGTTATGCGCTGTTTTGATCAGAAAGTACCTTTTTACTACCACTACTACTTCTTCGGGGGTGTAACGAATTATAAGCCTGTGGCGTTTAGTATCGTCTTAAGGCGCACTAAAGTTTGTTATATCACCATGGACGAATTGTCATATGCTTGGGGGAACGATCAAGATGAGATGTTGGTAACTCTCCTATGGTATCTCCTAAACTTTTGCATTTAGACACTTATACACATGTGCAAATTATTTAAAAAATACTCTACAATTTAGAGCAATTGTATTGCGAATTGCATCGTTAGTACAAGTATTAGTACAAACATTGATTCATCCAAATCTAACACAATTTGATTCGATTAATATTTTATTGGGGAATATGGTTTTTCTAAATTAATTTAAAATGTGCCATAAACAGGTTATACTTATTGATCCGCATCTGTAGTTTTCACACTAAATACATAATGCTTTTTTTTCAAAAAAAAAAAATAATAAACCGTTTTTCAGAATATCGCACCTTCTAAGAAGACAACCGAATGCAAGGATTTATCATTTTATACAGATATCACAAGTCATTGTATTTCAATATTCACACTATTGCTAAAATCATCACTTAGGTCTCGGAAGATCTTCATTACACATTTATGTAAACATCTTCTACTAACAGTGCTTTTATTCGGCTCGGATACATTCAGCCAAGTCATCACGTCAAGCCAGTCAATGTCGCGATTAGCACATATATTTTTTCTGAATTATATAAAGTTCGTTTTTCTGTCAAATGAATAATGCATTAATAATACTAAACGGGCAACCAAATTTAAAGGACTAATACAATCTCATTTTAATGTAAACAAAAGTCAAACATAATCTTAATATCATTATTTAAATATTTTTTAAAGTTCCTAGTTAGTTGGGTCCCCGAACAAGTATCAACAACATTGTCTTTTAATATTCTCAATCTTCAAATTTAAGCTTTCATATGCCAGATCGCACAGCGCAAATCATCGCCCCACAGCAGAAAGCTGATTGAAAAAATAGCGACTGACGTAATGCCTTCAAACAAACGCGTCTTTGGTGACTGACATGAGTTATTACAACAACAAAACAATGTTTATATAGACTTCTCCGCCAGCCAGCTGACCCGCGGACAGCGCTTTTGCTCGTTCACGAATTAGTCAGCTTATGATCGCATCGATCGCCAATCTTTTTCCTCCTACGGCTTTTTTTCTCTCTCTCTTGGGTCGCTTACATTCCCACCCATGTGCACACTTGTACAACATGTGTTCAGCTCTTCCCCACCAGCGTTTGGAACACGGTAGCGTCGATGTTTCGTCACACTAAGACGCGCGCACTACTACGTCATCGAAACGATTCGTTCGAGAACGAAAAGAAAAACAAACGCTGCGAAAGGTAAAGAAATACAGCGAGGGTTTTTATGACCGCAGAGAGGAGCTTGATCACTCAGCCGTCAGGACCGTCTTGAGTGAAGTGTTCTTCCTGCATTCTCCTTCTCTTGCTCTCACTATTCTACACACCTCGTGGCTCTTGACGAGCCGTGCAGAAATAGTGCAAAACACATTCGCTTGCGGGGAAGGCCCGAACAAAAAGAAGGCCCATACAGTGTAGATAGTTTCGAGAGGGCTGAGACGTTATTTCGCCACAAAACACATGGCCTACTGCTCGCAGCGAAACAGAAGTGTTTGATGAGATTTAAAATAAAAATGTTGCGCTGCTGGTGCTGACTTTAAAAAGGAATCGATCCAACAGAAAACTGAAGACCTACTATTTAGAAACCTAATCACGTGCGAGAGAAACCAGAAGCCGTTTCGCGATCAGGAGGAGGCGCGCGATTTAAAATTTAAATATCACACAAAATAGCAGCTGCAACCCCACCGCTGTCGATCGATTGGCCGATCGCTCACTGCCAACCAGTGCAAAGTAGACTACAAGTAGTACTAAAAGCGCAATAAGGAACGCACACGGTCCGTATCGTTCGCTCGAAAACAGTATTAAACAATCGAGCCGGACTGCTATTTGGTGCACCTCCGAGCTGGACACTTGTGCCTGCGGGGGTTGAAGGGATTTTTTTCTGCAAATTCGCAGCGTGCGAAACACGATGCTTCTGTTTAATCGCGATCGCGAAACAAACGCCACTGTTTAAAAGCCGGACCCGGCGGAGGCCCCTGCTACCCATCTGCCGCGGCTGGGCCCGTTTGGGCGTTTTGTATCGTGTTGTTCGTCTGCTATTTGCCTCGTTGTTTTTCGATTCGATCGGTTTGTTATGTTTTCATTTTATTAATACCTCGCGCCTTCCTCCACGGTGCGGTGTGTGATCGTGCTTCGCAGTGTAAGTGGAAATTAAATAACATTTTGGATTTGTTTTTTTTTCTCTCTCTCCTTCTGTATAATGCGCGCACCCGGCGAGAAGGCGTGCATACGCTCTGCGCATGAAAATTCGATCGTGGTGTGAAGAGTGGCGCATCTTGTGCGAAAAAACCGTAAACATAACACACTGGTGGTGTGGCGTGCGTTTTTTCGATCGCGTATACGGCCTCTGGCACAGCATATCTTCGGCTGGAAAGCACCGCAAGTGGGGTACGTCTGTTTTGGCGCACATAAGCGAGTAGAAGTACAAAAAAAACACAAATCAACCGACAAGTTCAAGCACTGAAATGTGGAGAGGCTATCATCCCCCTTACGAGATAATTAGGTAAGACGGTTTTTTTGTTGCTGTGTGCGAGAGAGATTGCTGTTTTTTTGCTGTTGTTTTCTTCCCAAAATTGAACAGTTTCGTGTGACTACTCAGGGTTAAGTGCAACAAGCGTCTGGCCATGGGTGTACATCAAGCACCAGGCGGGCTGCGATGCGACGACTTCGTACCCTTGAAAGTGTGTTTATGGCAGGAACGAGGAACACAAAATCGATCAACATGAAAAACTAATATCAGCCAGAGTGAGAGCGTGAGCCTGCCAATCTTGGTGTGAATTTGCATTTTTATGTTCAGCTAGCCTTTAAAATAGGTCATGACGCATCAAATACTGTGCCATTTACTTAATTGCAACGGTTCTAGAATTTCCGTTGAAGTGAAATCACGAGAAACAGTGGCAGCGTTCAGACTTACCTTTACAGGCACTTAGCAGACCAATTTAAATGAAAATGTATGTGCTATTAAGGTTTGTTTCGTGGAGACGAGAGTTAGACGGAAGATTTCTATGTTCTTCTGCGGTCATTTGAATTTATTAATTTGCTTAGCGATCTCAACAGTCCAAAAAATATATTTTTAACAAAAATATACCGATTGTAGAACCAAACAATCCGTGATGTTTAAAGTTTTAAACCGTTTCAAAATGTTGGACAAAGCAAAGTACAAAACAAACAAGACTACAGTAATAACTAACTGTTGTGCTGCAGTTGTTCTACAAGTATATAAATTTAGAAAAAAAAAGAAAATCACAAGCACGGCTTTCGGTACGGTTTTAGTACACGTTTTAGTACAAAGGTTACATAGATTTTCCAATTCATTTATTCACGCTCGGTCAAAAGTTTGCTCACTATGGGCTGTAAACATCGCGTTCTTATCATTCAAACATTGTATTTTAACTTACTACTATCACTTCCTTCCTATTTAGAACATTGGCGACTTTGAGGGAATATCCCAGTGCAAAGGATAGGGTTAGCCCCTTTTTAATAGGATCTACGAACCAAGTATGTTCTAAAACATATTTGCCTCGGTTTCTATAGTTTACAGAGTAGTTTAATTTGTTCAAGGAAAACAAACAAGAAAATAACAACCATTAGTGGCACATATTGACCTAAATAAGACTGCTGAAGCTGACGTTTTAAATGAACAAATTAAGTATAAGACAAGGGATTGCAATGCTATGTCGTACTAGTAATACTAAAGACGTAAAGCCGTAAAGTCGCCGTAAGTTGTTTATCTAACTGTAACTGTCGAGAGAAAAAAAGGTTTCTTTTAATTTTCTTACGAGCTTAAAGCTCTCTCCATACTTATAAAAAGCTCTTTTCCAGCATTCCTAGTTAAGGTATTTCGGCATGAAATCCAAAGGAATTCACAACAAACCCAAATAATTGTGTGTGCGCCATTAAAACTGCAAGTGCAACCTTAATCTCAAGCTTCGAAATTGGTTGGAAATTATTTTCTACAAGATTATTACATAAGCTCAAGTCATTATTACATAAACGTGATAACACAACATTCAACACGAAACTGAGTGGGGCAAACATTAGTTATAGATCAGACTGCACCACACACACCAGTATGTCTTTCAATGGGGCTAATCACAAAATGTTAGCTTCCCAGTGCCGCGCATTTTCACCACCAAATTCCCTACGCAATTCCGGCGTTTTCACACAAACTCCACGTCCGGTACTATGCAGTGGAGTCCGGTCTTGCCCGGTTTGGGCCACAGTAGCCTATTTCTACCGCGAACAACGAACGACACTGAAAGGGAAACCAACTAGTGTGCCATTGCCGCAGCTTTTTTGCTGCTCTCTTCGCCCGAATAAATGCCATGCAAAAAATGAGACCGTCATTTCGAGCGTCTATTGCAAAAGAAGTGCCTGCCCGCTCTGCCTTAAACATGCCCCCCACACTCCCAGACCGATCGACCCACGGTCGTCAGCGGGGATTCCTGAAAGGCATCAATCAATAGGACTTCCCTCCTTCTTCGCCCGCAGTTACGGTGGTGGTGCATGATGATTATTAGTTTTCCAGCCGTCCTTTCCGTCGCCGTGCGAGAGGTGTGTGTGTTTTCTGAGCTTTCGAATCGCGTTTCCTTCCACCGCACGCTGCTGATGAATGCGCGCGGTGGTCCCGCAGACAAAACGAGAGACGATGTCGGGGCTGGGGCCAACGGACAACGGACAGACAGCCGTGGTACAGATATTGCGCAAACACGTCTTTCTTGGCTTGCTACAGTGCGGAGAGGGAGGAGTTTGGGTCCTCCTACCGTTGCGTTACGACGGCCGTGCCGTGCGCACACGGAGGAGAGCCCATTCCCATTCTAAAAATCCACTTCCACACGAATCGAAGGACACACTGCTGCGCCGGGGTATTTCCAGCGCTACCGTAAGGGGTACATGATTATTGTTTTCGTAGACAATCCTCCTCCGTCGAGGGAGGCAGATGAGGAAGGCTCGCACATTAGCGCAGTGTGTGACTTGTGTGTCTGCCCCAGCCGTCAGGTGTGCGAGCACCAGCAACGGCCAGCAGTTTTCACTTTTCTCCCATCATTTCACTCTCACTGTCATTGGAGCAAGCAACGGGAAAACGAAAAACCCAGTAGCGGGCAATCTCGTTCGCGGGGACGAATCGTTTATTCGTCCGAAACGGACCACCCGCCCCAGAGAGTAGGTCACCGAAGAAGACCTGGCACCTGGTTTGCCATTTGTATTATTAATGCGCTGTGCTAGACGACTACGGCTGCGTTCGATCGGATTTTGATCGGCGTTGGTAATGGGAGCGGCGTCTGTAAGGGGATAGAGAAGCACTTACTTTGGGTAGAAATGATCGATGTACTTGATTACGACCTCCCGCAGGATGTCCTTCTTGCCGGACACGGAATACTGGTGCATGGCCATGATATCGCTTTTCATTTTCGAAGCTTTTGTGTCTTCCTGCCCGTCACGGAGAAGTAGAAATGTGATACACCTCACCCGCCCGAAACCCAAGGGGACTGCCGACGACGACGACGACGACGACGAGAACAAACACCAAAAACCCCTGAACAGTTCACGGCGCTTGTGAGGCGAAGTGTGGCAAAACCGACTTTAACGAAATGTCACAGCCCGAATGCGAGGCAGCCTAGCCTATGAGGGAAACCGCTGCCAGCTGGATCGCATCGATCGAACGAATGGATAATGTTGTAGAACACTTTCGGTCAGGAGCACGAATCGATCGGTGTTGTGTCTGAATGCACTACTCGCTGCACCATGCCCCTATCATGAACACGCACGCTCACTGTACACACACACACACACACACGCACGGGCTGGCAGTGCACTGCACGCGAAAGAATAAGGAGCTGATAAGGGGGGTGTGTGTGTGTGGGAGATAAAACAAAAACTCTCGTTTGTCTGCCCTTCCTTGTCACTGAGCTGCTTGTCCCCAAAAGGATCCGACCGATGTGCTGCTGGTGCTGGTGGTGGTGGTGTTGATGGAGGTTGTCAAAAAAACACTACCGCGCCCGTTGTACCGACAAGCACATTTTCCCGATCGCTTCCGCACCCCGATGATGACGACGCTGGCGTGCCCCGTGGGAATGATTTTTCACGAATTTTCCAACGAAACCCACGCGGGCGTGCGGTGGTGCGCTAGCTGGTGTGTAGATAATCGACATGCACTTTACATTTCACACGCTAAGCACGCTGCTGCAACGTCGGGGCTGAGACACCTGCACATATATATATGCATGGACGGCAGAGGCACCAGCAACGGAACACGTACACAGGGGGCGGCCAGGTGGGGAGTGTGGAGGGCTCTAAATAAACGCACACCACGATGATGCACAAGCAAGCAGCCAGCAGCCAGGCAGCAGCTTCACCGAGACCGACGACAGCACCGCACACACAGCACAATCAATAATACAGACGAAACCAAAATGGCCGTTTGCTTCTTTCGCCCGGTGCAAGAGGATCGCGCCCGGTGATGGGCTGGGGAGAGGGCCGTTTTGGTTATGGTGCCACACACACACACACACACACTCTTCTTCTTCTACCCGCGAGCGCACAAAAAGGACACAAACTTGAGGAGCTTAGTTAGCGTTCGACCGCGTCAGGACGCACGGCGAACAAAACGGCACGCGTTGCAGTGTGGGGATGGCGCCCCGAAAAAGACCTCCACCGCGTTTTCGTGGTGCAGCAGTGGTATCGGGAGGCCACTAAACACACACACACACACACACACTTTGCGCACTACTTGCGGGGCCCCGTCTGCCTGCGCCTGATGGTGGTGTCGTCGTCCTGGGGACGGCACCACACAACTGCCGAAGAAGCCGACTTGCAAAACGCAACCGCGTCGTTGATAAGCGCACGGCACACGGCAACCCACCACCCACCCCGTCGGTGCACAAGGGTTCCGCTCTTCTTCTCTCCCCCCCCAGGGGCGGTCACAGCTCGGTCGGGACGACGATCACAACATGCTCGGCTCGTGTGACACAATATTGGTCCGATTTTGGTTCGCTTTACGGGTGAACTCCGCAACAACGCAGGTTTCGCGGTTGGCGTTGAACAACAACAAAAAACGGCTTCCCAAAAAGAAGCTCCTTCCCGCAGCGCACGGAAGCGAGAAGAGATGCAAACGCAAGTGGCAACAACGCGACGACAACCAAGACGACGACGACGACGACGGTTGTGCGGATGAGAGTGTTGATCACATTTTTAAAACTGAACACAATTCCGTTGGACTAGTTCGTGTGTGCTTTTGGACGCGGTTGCCGCTCTCTTTCTCTCTCTCCGTCGGGCCCTTTTCGATTCGCGTGATCTCCGATCTCTTCTCGAAAAACAGCTGCGAAGGTGGCGCGCGCGTCGTTTCGCCAGCAGCAAGCAGCCGCGGAAGGAAAAACCCACCACACACGCACACGCAAGAACTGAGATGGTGTCGAAAACGGGTTGACGATGCTTTTGGGGTGTTTTCTGCCTATTTCGGGAGACGCTTCCCTCTCGCGCGCGTTTCCCTTCACTGGTGTGTGGTTCGAGAAACCGCGAACTGGTGGGCTTTCTTTACACTATACGCAGTTGGAGCAACCCTCCCGCCGGGCGTGCGTCGACATGGTGTGCTGTATTCAAAAGTCCGCACTTTACTACGCGAGAACGTACGGGGCACAACACGACGATGCAGTTATTTCGAGCCAAACGACTCCCCGCGTACGAACGCGCACGTACACTCACACACAGACACGCCAAGTGGCAAGCATGGTGTCTCAGAGCATTACGGCACACATTCGGTGGCAGCGGCCATCCTCTGGCCCCTCCCGGCCACAACACCGCAGTTGGAAAAGGGAACCACACAAAATGGTTGTGGGAGCAGCAGCAGCAGCAGCCAGCCAGCTCTCGATCGACTCACGGAGTCGGTGTTCCGTCGTTTCGCTTCAGCCTACGGGCTCGTCTATGGCGTCCGCTCCTCCAAGCGGAGGAGAGCATTTTCCATTTCTGCATTTCTTCCGATCTTGCCCAAGCTGCTCTCTCGCGAGCACGAAACGCCCGTTTATCGTGAGAGCATTTTGTAATATGTGTGTGGTAAAGGTCTTCCAAAAAGCCGCGGGGGGATTTAATGTTTTCCGAGCTTATGCTCCACCGCCGACTCCGCCGAGAGAATGAGAGAGAGTGTGAAAGAGAGATGAGCGAGAGTGTACCGAAAGTGTGTGTGTGTGTGTGTGTGTGTGTGTGTGTGTGTGTATATACGTGTAGTTTTGTATTAACATATTGGCGGGGGCCAACCAAGGTCCGATCTCGGCAGTGAAAAGAGACGAATGCGAGAGAGAGAGAGACCGAACTTTGGCGGAGAGCATAAATTGCTGCAGTCGACTTTATGCTTTATGCTGCTGGCAATTTTGTGCATGGCGTTCCGAAAATGGGCAATGTTGAGATAGGTTCGTACGTTTAAATGTTCCATTTGAAATTTCCATTCGAACGAAACAGATGTTTGGAAGGGATTGTCTTCCCATATAATCTTTACTGTGAAACATTGGAGATATATATTTTCCGTAAGCTCCACTCTACACCATATACATATATGTATCCAAGATGGTGCCCATGGCAGAGAACTCATTTTACAAACTCAAGCAAACCTCGCCACTATCGCAAATACTCCCGGCTATTGTGTTGTTGTCGCCGCATGATTCATGATTTATGCGATGTCCACCACGGACGACGCCAGGGCACGCACGCAGGCGGTCGGTGTGTGTAAAAAGTAAAAGTTCTTCCTTCGCTGCACGCCGTTCCGATTTATCGATGTTCAAAACAAAAATCTCTCTTCCACGGCGTTTTCCGCCACACTAGCAAATTTCTCTCGAGAAAAGCGAGAGTTTCACATCACGCCACCCGCGCGCGGAGATGGTCTCTCTCGCGGACGAGGCACGGAAAGGACTCACCGTCAGCCAAGTTTCAGTGAAATTCTCGACGAGCAGCACAGAGCGAAAGAGCATAAACGGCGAGTGTTACGGCGCCCTTGCTGGTGTGCGTTATGGCGCTGGCACTGGCCTCAGACATAAGGAGCCAGGCAGCACCTTCTAAAAACATAAACAAACATACGGCCTCCCGTCCGTTTGGTTGCGTTTGGAGAGGCATAGCATAATCGCACGGTCGTCCGTACTCCGTCAGACAACGGAGTACGATGTTGGCGATGGTAGTGAGAGGGGGAGCAGTAGGAGGAGGCATTCGGGTTATCTTGGGCCCGAATTGCAACACACTCGGCAGCAAAGAGCGAGCGAGTATCTTGGAGCATAAGCGTTCCCCCAACATTTAACACAGGGGGGATGGATGATGTGCGTATCAGCATTTTTGGAGAGCTGAGCGGAACAAAAAATGTGAACCACAATTAAATGTCTGTCCATACTACATCATATAGGAGAACTTAAATGTTTACAACATACGATAATGTGATACAAGATTTAGGTCAAAAGAACCCATAATCCAGGACGAAACTGATATCCATACAATCCTCTTAAGAACTGGCTCAATGGACAACACATCAATCACGTGGGCAAGATCTACACCGAAATAGGACAGAAAAACTGAAAGCGATTCAAGAATTAGTCAACAAATCCATAAAGACTCCACGGCTCAGAGTAGAGATCTGCATCATGCGATTCAAAATTGCAAGCATATCGCATTTCCGGAATGCTGCCATTGGAGACGGCGCGAAGAATGTGCAGGCATAAAGAAACCCCATGCTGCTGCCCCTAAGAGAAACCGGTGTGCGATGGTTTATTTTAAAACCCCCAAGGACGATCACATACCCAATGCTAACCCCGAAACGCGATCCCGTTCAAGAGCATCTGAGTATAGGCCGAATAAGTCATCTGTGTGTCGATCGAGAGTTGGTATTCGTAAGCTGTCGACGGGGCAATTTATAGCGGCAGCACACACACACACACACACACACACACACACTTGGGCGCGATCGCGCTACGTGCAAGGATATAGTATGGGCAGATCAAATCTGCCAAAAGAGAGGGCGATCGTACGGAACCAACACCAAGACGCAACGCAGCGGCGGCCCTGTTGATGATGATGATGACGACGAAGATCATCGCATTAGCTCATATGGAAAAAGCTAACCAGCTGTGTGGGTAAGAAGTAAAAGTTTCTGACCCATCAGCACCGCGCGTACACGTACACATTTGCAGCGGGTTCTGTGGCTCGCCATCATCATGCCGGCTTCATCTTTGGACCGGCGGCAGGCAACAGAAGATGGATGATGGATAAAAAGTGATAGCAAAAAACAAGAACTGCTGCTGCTGCCGAGCCGAGGAACAACGACTACGCCAAAGTCCGCGTGCTGAACGCGGCGAATTCCGCCTCGGCTCGGTGGAAGTGGAGACGGCAAAAAGTACTGCTGCTGCTGCTGCTGACCTAAATCCGATACTCCTCGTCTCGCCAGTTCCAACACAACCCACTCTACGCACTCCTCCTCCTACGGTGGTGGATGGATGGCCGGCAACCGTACGTAGACGTGGACGCGGACGCATTAAATTTCATCTCACCGCGATCAAAGAAACGCAAAAAAGGAAGGGAAAACGTGCGTATGCTCACGCACACAGCAACGCTGCGTTGGGTCATCGTGGTGTGCTGCGTGTGTGTGTTTGTGCTCGCCGTTCGAGTTCGCGCGCGCGATCAGTTAAGTTGCGCGATCAGTGCCGTAAAAGGTACGCACGTCTCCGAGACCGGGATCCATCATCCCCTAGGTACACACCACTCTTCACGCACATTTTTACTCGAAAAGCTTTCTTCTTTCGTCCGTTGGTTAGGAATGGAAATGGACACACAGACAAAAAAACCTAACCGTCGTCTGGTATACCTAATTTGTGGCTAGACATTTTTCCATCCTAGCCCGCGTAATGATTTTTCTCCTTCTCCAGTCGCGATCGTTTTGTTTCGTTAGCGAAGTACCGTTTTGCGGTGTACGCGTATTTGGTAGATGCTAAAAGTTTATACGAACAATGAAATTGCTATGAAATCGAGTCTAGCTTATATAGCTTATAAGCCAACCAAGAAACATTGCAAAATATTATATTGTGGTACATATTTTCAAGACCTCCATTCTATCGTTTAAGGTAAACTTCACCCTAATACTTCGCTTTTATACTGATAATTCTTCTTTTTATTTTTATAGAGCTTTTGACCTATAAGGTCTATCGCCTCTTTAGTACTGATAGTTTTCTCATAATTAGCATTTCATAGCACGACTAACCCAGCTAATAATACAATATTTTACGTTTATTTTACAATAAAAAATAAACTTCGTTTATTAAAGAATACTTTTTGAAAAAGTTGCACTTCAGATGTACCTCGTAGGTTTATTATGTTTTACATTTTAGCTAATTATGAGAATTACACTGTATTTTTTGTTATATTCAATATAAAAATTAATACTAAATACTACCGATATCAAAGCACATGCCCGAAGAACAGTGAGTTATTTGAGATAAATGTGCAAAATACAGTACAATGTTTTGGATGCAAAATAAACGTCTGCAACGAACGAAGCTTGTATAAACAATTTTAAATTTGAATATTTAAAAGGGTTATTTTGCTGTACTGATCAACGGCTATCCAACTATCGAAACTAACTCACGCGCACGGAACTAACTATCCAAGCTATGGTTAAGAACTAACTCGAAGCAAGCCAGAATTGGCAGACCTACTTGAGTTTGTTGTGTGAAGGAAGAAGAAGAAAATTGCGATATAATTGGAAATAAATGAAGACATGGTGAATTTCCAGACGAGAACCCTTCTTTACTTTTACTTTGAAGTTGATCATACAATTAAACAATTTAACATCTTTTATTGCTTAGCACTTGCGGTGTGCTTAAAAGAATACTACAAACATGCTAATACTTTGTAAAAATATAGGATATTCAGTGAAAACCGTTCGAAAGCTTGAAACACCTAAAAGGGTCATGTGTTAATACACATAATAGTTTCACAGTATTCGTCTTTACAAAAATGAAACTAAAATACGATTAGCCAAAATTTATATAAAAACAAGCTGGGAAGAAAATCTAGCGTGCAAAAAAACAACTTAACCATGCATTTCATCAAATAGGAAAATGTATAGTATCTGATAATTGTGCAAAGTTTGAAAAATGATACTACTGTGTAGAAACCCCCAGAAAGATCTAAGCCAGAAACATATAAACTACTACTGTGCCTAAAACATGTACAGAAGAACATACCCTTAGAACGTACACGTTTCTGCAAATACCGTATACAAAACGTTCCTACTGAGACTTGGCAGTGGCAGTGAAAGTGACATAAGATCATGGAAAACCTTCGTTAACAGTTTACACTGATGACGCGCATGTTACCGCTGCTTGGTGGTGGTGTTGGTGGCGGTGTGGTTTGCGTGTACGCTTGTACCTTCTCTCTCATTTGTACTTTTCGAAGTATATGAAAATCACTCGATTGAACCACATGCTACACTTGACGACACAACCGAGAATCATTTTCCGCGCTGCTACCAACTACAATATTTATCAGAGCGACCGATAATCACGATCCGGTGGAGAACGCACCGTGTGCAGCCGCCCCGCTAATGATCGACCGCGCTCAATAATTCATTCCACAACACACGCGGCCGCACTGCGGCGGTCCGGGAAAACCTTTTCCGAATATTCGGGTCTTCTAGCGCTCCTCTTTGCCTCCGCGCCAGTAGTGTTTCGTTCGCTCCTTGTTTGCGGAAAGTCAATGAACCTGTTTTCCCTGCGGCCAGCGTGCTTCACACAGTCAACAAATCGGAACAGAATGTTTGTGTTCTTTATAATTTGCGCTGCCACTGGATTAGAGCACACAGTTTCTACGTTCGTCACTGTCACAAGCAAATTCACATCAAACGACCGCTTGCGGGCTTCGTAAGCTGCAGTAAAGGCTCACTAAAATGGTGACCGCCGAAATTTGGCGGGCTCGAAAGAGTCTCGCTTCCCCGTTCGAACACGTCTTCCTCGGGTTGCACGGGTCGAACGTCACCACTTTGCCTGCCCGGAAACCACCGATGGGTGCTGCTTGTCGTGGGGATTTGTGTAAGTGCGTGTTGTCGTTTGGTGTCCGTTTTTTGCGCCCAAATTCCAGCCACTAGCGCCGCCGTGCGAACGGTCCACGGGAAGCAGAGGAAAATCCGTTCGCCTGCGTTTGTGACGCATTTCCACGCCACGCCAAGAACACGCCAAAGAAGTAGTCAGCAGTGGGACGCTCTTTTGTCACTATTGATTTGCCACCGCCGTTTCGGCTGGGCGCCTGCGCATCACACCTTCCCGGGGAACTCACTCGCGAGCGCTGTTGTCCACGCGAAGCGAAGGGAACCCCATGACCTAGGGCCAGAAAACGGGGAACTCGTAGTAGTGTGCTTTCCGCACGAGTTCCCGGGTTGTGGGGCGCTGCTGGCAAGATTAGATTACCCAATCGCCCATTCGATCGCGGCGAAGAGTAGCAGACAGTGTCGGTGCCGATTAGATAAATGTTATTATAAATAGCAAATTATCAATCATTCCTCGAGACGACCTTCGTCATTGGTGAGTAGTGTTTTTACACTGTAAGCCGGTGAAAGGAGTTGATCCTGCTTGATCCGAGGCACTCGGACACGCGGGATCTCTTGGAGAACCCCCCGAAAAGGACACACTGCCGCCAATTAGTACTGTGGCACCGATTGAAGCAAACGCGTTTCGCGAGGTTCAAAGTCACCGGTGGCTGTGGGGTTGCCATCGGCAGATTTCGCCACACGGTCAGCAAGCAAAGCGGTTCCAATAACTGACGAAGGCCATTCGTCAAATTTTGCAGCTCATTAGCGCGAGCGTGCGCGCTCTCTCGTTCCTTCGCCGCCATTCTTACGCGTCCCACTTTTAGTTTTTGCCGTTGACGACTTTCGGTCGTGGAAGTGCCCTCCGTGGCGGCATGTATGACACGTACCATACACACGCTCTCTCGGGGGCGCAATGTCAGACGGATTTTGCTACCGTTTGGTCTCACTAAGTCTAATTTTCCGTTCGTTCGACCGTTTCGCTGCCTTGTGCTTCTGCGGTGGCTCAACACGCCGAACGAATGTTGAGAAAACTGACCGGTCTTGCTGCAGCCAACATTTATGCAAACACAGCCATGGCGGTTGCAAATTAGAGGCCATGTTCTACCCCAAGGAAGTTGTTGGTCGGCGGCTTTGCTTTTACCAACACAGACAAACCTCCTGCTCTTGGCAGTGAGGTGGTGGTCAGCTGCAGTTTAATTACTCGCCACCCGCGCGTTCCGGTTTGATAAAAAAAAACACATCCGCAACACCGCAAATCCCACTCGCGGCGAACAAAAACATTCCACAAAAGGACAGCCCAACGCCAATCAGGTTAGGGGCGGCGGCTCTCCGGTGCTGCTGCCGTCAACTGTCAATCCCCGGTCGCTCTGATAAGCGTAAATGATCGGACCTTTTTTGTGCTTTTCATTCAACAACACCCTTGCGCCGCACCCCGGGGCAGTATCTTGCCAAGTACAGCGCGGTTCCTTCTTTTTCTTCGTGAACTTGCCGGGGCAGGAGGAGGAGGAGGAGGAGGTTTTGCGTATTCACTTTCGATCTGGTTGCGATCCGGTTTCGTTGAACGTTTCTGTTGTTCGCATTTCTGCACGGTGCTGCTCGCGGCCCTGCACTCTCCGCCTGCTGGGTGTTTCGACTAATTTGTTGCTAAACGCGCCGGTTCCATCATCGGCGGAGCGCTGTGCTTGCGTTACGGTGGGGGGGAAAACGCGCCTCTACGCCACCTGCAGCATTAGCGGGCACACGGTTGTAGCAGCGGCAGTAACACCAGTAATCGCATGCCGCTGTGCAATCGTCGTCGACGTCGTCGCCGTTCGTCTCATTTGTGCAGTTGAGCATTTTGCGTTTGCGTCATCCGCGCACCAGCAGCTGGTCGGGTGCGGAGCAGAAAGAAGCGCGATTAGTTCTGCCAGGCAGACCCAACCGACCGCACTGGCGCAAAAGTACGCGCGCGCGCGCCCGCGAATCAAGCAACCGGTGGGCGCTGGAGCTGTATGGCACAAGATGCTGCTGATGAGCGGGGGTATGCACTAGGCACGTTGTCATTTAGATATGCCTACGGCTCATTGTGCGGCTGGAACGCGACAGACATCCCCCGGGCCATCCCGCCCGGGTTTGCCGGCGAGTGAGGTTATGCAACACTTGTTGAAGTTGAAGTGGCATGAAATCTATACGCATCAGCAGATGGTGCCCGCCACGATCCGGACCTGTCAATGCCCGTGATACCCGTGATCTGATCTCCCGGGGTTTTTTTCTCTCTCACTGTTGTACACAAGTGCACACAAGCTTCATTTGGAGCCACTGCTTGCAACTTGATTGAATGTAATCGCATTCATTGCAATTGCAGTTCCCGCTCCGAAGGCGGGGACAAACATGATGAGGTGCTTTTTTCTCTCGAATTAGGACAATGAACAACATTTGCAGATTGTGCTGCCGGATCATCATGTACTGTATATGGGATGTTTTGAATGAGAGAATTAACAAACATTACATTACATATTTTGGAAAGTTATACGGAAAGCTTGGAATCAGACTTTAACCTGATTACAATAAGTTGTGAAGTTGAAACTTTAGTTATATCCGTAAACATTTGGATTCAGGTATGAAAAATATCTGGTTCCACTGAATAATTGAACAAACATAACAAAATATCATTCAAACTTTCGCAACTTTGAAATATTCCAATATCAGTTTAAGCTCGACTTAACTTTTTATTGGAACGGCCCAGTGGTTTAGTAGTAGCTGCCAATTTTAGACAAGTCTGATGCAGATATCCCATTAATTCCCTAGCAAGGACAAGAGATACTGGATAAGAGTAACTGAACTGAGTGAGTTCAGTGAGTGAGTTAAATTTTTGTAATGAATCGATCGAGTTAACTCCTCATATAGTATTTTAATGACTGAGTCGTTATAATCTAACTCACTCAGGAGTGAGCAAATAATCATAATTTCTAGAAACATCCTATCACACCCTAGAACCACATTCAACATTCTAGAACCATATTCAACCGATCTAGAACCACAAACCCGAATGATCGAGAATCAACACAAAGTTTCGCGCGCGGCTCTCGAACATTCCAGAGCAGGAGTATTCTTCAACGGGTTTTGTGTGAAAAGAGGAGAGGAGAGGTCAGGTCAGTCATACAAAACAAGCATACCGTGCATGTAATTAAGTACGGAAGAAGTTTTAAGTGAAATCCATGTTACTTACACAAACTATTTAAAGTGAATAAATCTTACTTTGTACAAACACTAAACAGATCCGAATCCCAAAAGAGTGAGTGGGGGTCGTAAAACGAGCTTGAGTTGCTAAACGAGTGGGATTGGCAACTTTTTTGGGAGTCGTTATAACACGTTCACCAACTCTTATGGATATCGGATCCATACAGCTACGTGTGACGTGAGTTAGATTATAACACCTCTCAAAAGATTTGCTAAACGATTCGAATCCCAATGGCGAGTGAGTAAGAGTGAGTGAACTCTCTGAAAGAAGTTATTATTCTCATCTCTAGCAAGGACTAAGACTATCCGACCACAGTAGAAGATATAAACTCAGTCAGTCGTCTGCAAGCATGACCCGGAAAGGCATGACGTTAGAGAAGAAGAGCATGCTACTGTTATGAAATGAAAAAGCCAAATTTCATCAGACCATTGCTCGTACGAACTGATACAGCATATGAACATATACTGCTTTAAACAATATTTGTAGAAGGCTTCATTCAACTACAGTCCTTTTTAAACGTATCGTTGAGAAATTGTAGCCTCGATCAAGTAAGCATACTTTTTCACGGGAAGTGTATCGTAATCATTCAATATTAATATAATAGGGCGTGAAGCAACAGCTGCGTTCACGCGACAAGAGTGATACTAAAATGTTATTTAAACTGCTGTGGATTAAATTAAAGTAATTGAGAAATGGTACGTCAAGTCAAAAAGTACAATGTCATATTGCCAATATCTTTGTAACGTTCACGTAAGACATATTTTAGACCACCATGATTTCTTCTTCGTATTGCCAATAGGTTTTTACTTTACATTTAAAGTTTCTTCAAGCTTACCGAAACCAGATTTTACCAAAACACAAATGAAGTAAGTTTATTAGATTTTTTGTTTAAAAAAAAATTAGAAAAAAATGTTTTTAAAAAAAAGGTCTTAGGAAATAAACTAAGTGAGCATGTGTAAATATAACAGCGAAATAACACTGCGCATACTAGCTTTGTGGTTATAATATTTTACATCTACAGCTTTTAAAGCATATTGCCAATTGTATTGATCAATACAGATTCCCGATATCATACTAGAGCTACGAAATATGTGAAGTGCAATTGAGTCTAGGAAGTATATGTTGCAACGAAGATGTTTTCTTGTGAAAACGAATGCTTTGATAGTTCAATATGTTAGCTTTCATATTTTATCAAGATCATCTTCTGACACTGAGAAAAATGTCCTCAAAATAGCATCTCAAGCAAACTTGCCAACACATCGTACTATGAATCAATGCGTAATCTAAAATTGTCACCTGATGTGCATGCTAATACGCACGCTAATCAACTCGCAACTTTTACCTTCCGATTCAATTCACGCGTTCGGCGATGCGAAACGTTTCCCAAAGATCTATCGGAACCGCACACGCACGAATGTTGTTGCAAAACGCGGGGGGGTGAAAAAAAATCAGGCCAACTACCTCCGGCACACAAGGAGGCGGAGGTAGGTCACAACAGCAACATATCCGCCAAATCATCCACAGGCGACAAACTGTCTGCCGGTGGTGCGGCCAGTTTCGCTGAGCCAATGCGAAACGCACAGCTCACACATCACATTGACATTTGTACCGGGCGTCAAGTTCGTTCGCTGATAATTCGATTAGCGCTAATTTCATTAGCAGAGCGATTGAGACCGGCGTATGTTTAAAACGTTGAGCTTAAAAGTCGTTGGTGGTGTCGCTTCGTTCGATGGGGGAACCAACGCTATCAGGCGGCTGGCTTAGGGTGTATTCCGAAGGTGAGTCCCGCCGGAGAATATCTTTGAATCGCGCAACCCTTTCAAAGGAAACAGCTGTTTGGCGCTTGACATGTGTTGTAATATACTTACGCTTATGTCGACAAAGATTATTCGTTACCCACCACGGCAGTATTACTGCATAGGAATCATACCTTCTCCGCACATACAATACCTACATGTCGTCGTGCTGTGTGTTACGTGTATGAAAAGTTACCACAAAAATACCATACTGACCTGTAATGAGAGAGAGGAAAATGGAATTAAATACTGTTACTGCAACCATTGCAAAAGTAACCCCCGCGTAACATATTATCACCGAAAGAGAGTGAGAGAGAGAGTGAGAGAGAAAGTGAGATTAAGAGCAAATAAAACGGAACCGACAGGAACCGAAAGGAACACACTATATCGCACTGCCATTCGAAAAGAAAACAAAAAAAAACTAATAAAAACTATAATAAACAACGATATTAAATCTACAAAAAAAAAAAAAGTCTACACAAACTATATTAGTCGCTCGTGTAGACTTTCATGTCACCGAGCGGATCACTATTTGCAGGTAGTTTGGGTGGCGTGTGTGTGTGTATATTGCACTTTCGGGAGTATTGTTGGTGGCGCGCGTGTTTGCAAGAAAAGATGTTAGTTTGCAGTAGAATATAAAACAAACGTAGAAGAATAGAAACACAAATCGGCAGCTTCAAAACGATGGCAACAACGGTTAACAATGATGACGGTAAGCGGACAGTAATTGTGTTACAAGAAGAAGAACAAGAGCCATGCTCACGGTGCGTGATCGATTAGACCTTCTCGATCGCGAGATTGATCACGCTCACGTTCGATATCGCGCCGACTTCCGGAGCCCAAAAGCTACGCCGGACAGATACGATGCGATGTGCCTGCGATGGGGCACCCCCCACCCCAACGGTGCTCGAATCCCTTCTTCCCCGAGCGTCCGTCAGGTGAATGGAATTGGATGAATCGATCATCAACATCAGGGAATGACTCGTTAGGACATTGTTGCAAGGCCGGATATAAGTATGGTTGTTGCTTTTAGAGATATTAAGAGAAACACTCGAAAATGGTCAAACCTTGCGTGTTCACCGCCAGCGCTTGCGTGAAGCACCGAGGGCGAGGCGGCTCTGCTGACCCGGGCACTTCCTGCACCACTGCCGTAGCCGGGCCCGAGCGTGTTCAGGAACCGAGGTGGACTTCCGACGGGAGTGCTGCCCTGCATGAACGCTGGGCTCGACCGTCCCGAGGCCGGATGCGACTGCGAACCGCCGCCGGAGAACAGATCGGACTCGGTGCTCATATTGATCATGCTTCCCGCCTTACTGAGCCGATTGATGCCAACACCACCACCACCGCCGAGTTCCTCCTTGATCAGATCCTGCACGCACCGGTGCGGATGGGTAGCCGTGCACGCACTCACGCTGTTGCTGCCGGTGAAGTTCCCCAGCAGACTGCTGGCGGCCCGACAGTAGCCCGTGTTCTGTTCGTGCCCTTCTGGTAGTTCCCGGCAGGGCCCGAGCGAACCGATCGAGCGGGTCAGCGATCCACCGGTGAGGCGATTGGCGACTGCTGTCGCCAGTACTGGCGTGGGCTTCATCAGGTTCTGGATGCTCTTGCCGAGCGCAATGTCGGTGTAGATGTTGCTGGTGTTTGCAGGGTTCGCCACCGTCGACGTACTTGCCGGTGTACTAGTGGATCCGGCCGTGCTGCCACCAGAGCTAATAACGACATTGAAAGCGCGTGCAACGGGTTGGAATCTGCGTGCCTGCTGCTGTTCCAGGCGGCTTTGGGCGAGCTCCTTCCGGAGGGACTCTTTCGCCGCGGAACTCATGGACGGTGGCAGTGAGTATGCTTTCGAAAGCTTCTCTACGTTCTCGTGGTACAGTGGAGCATGGTTCTGTTGGAACTGCTGCTGCTGTTGCTGCACTTGTAACGCTGTCATGCCTCTGTCGAGGGAAGCATTGGCGAAGTTTTCATTCGCTAGGGATGCGTCAGGCAAAGGATTAGCACCTAGCGGTTGCTGGGGATGCGGTGGCTGTTGGGCAGATGGCAACGGCTGCAGTTGGTGTGACTGCTGCTGCGCCTGCAACCCGCTGCTGCTATAGACAACGAAATAATCATTCAAAACATATTCAAAACCACATCGCCAACAAGGACATCGCAACGATCGCAGAGTAAGAGAAGGGAGCGAGAGAGAGAGAGAGAGAGAGAGAGAGAGAGAAAGGGGGGAGTACGATATTGCGATTATGTTGTGTCCACGAGGCGCAGCATGGAAAGAACGCATGCATTTGATGGTGTGGTGGTCAGCACGGTCGCACATTTTACTATAGACAAAAAAAAACGCAGGTGATCGGTCAGTGATCGTCCAGGGATGATGAGGCGCAGGGGAGCACGCGCATAGTCGTGACGCGTCAGGCGCAGCGGATTATCATAGCACAGCATAGCACAGCAGACAAACACGAACGAATAATGGCCACGCGACTCTAGTTAAAAGCGATCAAACGTACAAAAATGATGCAACCAAACAGCGATGAATGGGTAAACGGATGAGATGCACCACAAAGAAGCAACCAGCAGAGCCAATATGTCCAGCCAACAGCAACAACCGCGCACACCATGCACGTACGCATGCATTTCCATGCGTTCGAGCGAAGCCATTCGACCAAATCATCACGACCGAAGAAAGAGAGAGAGAGGATCGATCCGTAAGCACCGCAACAGATTCTTCCATGATTATGAAACACTATATGACGCACACGACCCGAAGCGATGAGAACAAGCATTATCCTGGCATCCGAATGTTTATTAGCGTTTGTACAATTGTGATAAATAATGGGATTTCCTATGCTGTCTTGCCTGCGTTTTCTAAACGGTTGGGGTTTAACCAGACTGCGTGACTAGAAGCCTTCTTGCTGCTTGGAAACCTATGACAGGTCCACGCTTGTATAACAGACCAATTTTGAGTGACCCAGTCGTTGACTCCCGCACGCGATCCTTATCATTGCGAACCGACTAGCGACCGACCGGTTGGTGCTATTTCCTAATCGTGCATCCACAGCACAACACACATGTAACGTGCACGTGTGCACGGCGGTTTGGTTTTTTGCAACATGTTCTGCGGCATAAGATTCATTGCTACAATTAGTTTTAACGATGAGCAACCGCGTCCACATTGGATCCAGCGAGACGAGATATTGTGGGTGCAGTTGAAGTTCCAGTGTGCCTCGGGTTTAAAGTACTTCGTGAGCCCACTCTTGGTGATCATGATCAGGCAAAGGGCCCTTTGCAGAGCTGACGTCTATATCCTTTCTTTGGGATAGCCTACGATCGAGGCTTATTACATCGAGGCAAATGTGGACTTTTGCCGATCAAATCGCTGTACGGTAGCATAATGCTGATTGGTAGCACCGTTAACTCGTAGTGATAGAAGTTTACATTGTATTTATACCGATTAATGATACCGTGATTACGCTGAGCAAGTGGTGTAATGATATTTGATGTTGTCACACCTTGTTGTGCATGGTGAAACCAGCGAATATGATCTCATGCGGTACAGCATACAATTCTCATACGGTCAATTGAAATCGAATGTTGTAGAATACGAAACCAAAGCTGGTCGCCGCTGTTGATATTTCCTGAAGGGACAATGTTTGTAAATTTGGGCCCGATTCGCTTCACTACACATGAATCGCATCCCCAAATGTTGACTGACCCGGTCGGAGAACAGTGAGACGTAAACAACGCAAAAAAAAACTGGTTCGTCACGTCCACCAGGTTGCGCGTAGGCGGACGAACGCCGTGTAAGGAGCATTTGCTCGCCTTTTATTTATCATTCGGTACCCCGCCCGGCTTCGGAAACGCTCGAAAATAAACAAACAAACTCGGGCTTGTTAACACATTACCGCAGTTTTGCGCGAGATTTTCAAGCCACTTTATCGACGCGACCACTCAACGATTGTCGTGCCCGCGGCGGAACGGCCGAAACCAGTCCAGGTGATCTCATAGCTGACACAAGGTGATATCACTGATGTCGCGTCAGGATGTGGCGTTATGTCAGTTCGAAATCTTTGAAAAGCGAAAAATAGACTATAATACACAGGATGGTAGCACTTGCCGTTTGTTCGATGCACAATCCTACAAATAAGACAATATTGAAGTACAGTAAACTCGCCTTAAACAGTTACATGCCAGAGAGAACATTCATATTCAAAGAAATTGTACTTGCATGCCCACCACATCGCAACCAAAATTCTCCAAAACACATGCAGCGCCATCTGTTGTCGTTCGCTTGCTTTAGAGCTCTGCCAACACAAGGTTGGTATAACAGTTTCCATGAGCAGAAGAGCGGGTTGTGTCTCGGGTGTTCTACACCTGCTTCCAATGTTGACCGCAACGCGGCGCTGCTGAGAAATTTAAAATGTTGCTCATAAACATTGTTTTGAATATTTTTGTGAAGCTATTGTTTTCCATTTTAATTGGTCCAAATTAAGCCTACTCTTTCACAAAGTGTTCTATTAATACACTAATGAGATTTTTCTTAGAAGATATGATGTTCTGTTCAGTATAGGATTATTCGATAAAACTTAAATAAATGCAAATAGTTGCACTACAAAAAAATTGTCTCGCTGGTAAATTTCGCAACACTATTCGATCAGCCTGAAGCGTTCGGGGTGTGCTGCATCCGAAAGCGAGACCATTGCCAAAGTCAGCAGACACGGTGTCGCACAAAACCGGCCAGCATTGTCCGGTGTGGGTTGCCAAAATTCGATGCAAAGGAAATGTGAAACAAAATTCGGTCTGACACAGCCAAACTATGCGCTTTGTGTCGCGGCGGGGCGAACTGGTGATGATGCGAACTGACAGCACGACCAGCGCGGACACATTCCACGCGTCGGAGAGAGACTTATTAAACATGGGCGTGCATGCAATACGTTCGCTTCATTTCTTTTCTATCCCGAAATGAACCTCGAACAACCCTACGTGCCGTGTTGGTGATCTTATGCGATGCGACGCCACAACAAGCAGCCGGACAACGGCCGGACACCTACCCGAAGCTCAAACGCGCTGGCTCTTCACCGTGCGGCGGTGGCGGCGGCGGCTGCTTTCTTCTGCTAGTTTTGCTCCATACGTGTGCCATTTTCGCGAAATATGTGCGGCACCATCAAAGCGGCCACCGAAATGATGCCAAATCGATAGAGCACACACACACACACCGCACCACCCCGGCCAGGCGGAGAGATACGTTTACACAAGGGGCCACCCTCCTCAACACTGCCCCACCACGGCCACCTTCTTCATGCCGATCACACACAGCCAACGCCTTCCGCGGTCGGTTACGTAAAGGATGATTTCAGACGGGAGACAGGAAGAACGGCAAGGAACAAACCAGGCCCGCTGCGATGGAGCCGTTTGATTGTGACGGGACAGAGTTCCGGTTCGGAGCGGGAGGTGGAACCGTCATCCACCCATCCTCCTCATGGGTGCGCGTGTGAGCGTGCGTGAATGGCGAGGATCGGATCGAGCTGGTACACTGCACACACTGCAACGCACCGCGGGAGGAGCACGTGCACTTTCCCGTTTGAAGTCCAGTCCGGAGGGGGAGGAGGCGACCGGGACAGGCACATACACACGGGGCCGGGCACACCACACGGGGCACAAAACTCGCGCGTTTACTTTAATGTGTCGTTTTGTTTTACTGATCTGTAGCACCTTTCTCAAGTGCCATTCCTTTTCTGTGCACAACAATCACAACACACGGCGGCAACCTGTTGTGAGGGCATACCACACCTCGTCGTCGTTGTCGTCGTCGTCGCGTGCATGCAAACGGCCGCGCGACATCACACACTGTCGGTCCGCCGCGCATTTACCACCCAACGCCTTATTGGTGCCGCGCGCGCGCGAGGAGCGAAACGGTGGCGCGGCTGTGGTCGATGCGCGGTTCGCATTGACAAGTGCACAAACACCAGTGGTCCGCCGTACCCGATCCGTCATGTGCGCAAAACCCTATATGCTGATCCTAGACGATATTTTCTCACTGCTGCCCTCCGCGGTCCCATCCCGAACCACCTGCCGAAGAGCGACGACGGTGGTGCACGGGGAGAGTCTTCTCACTGACGATGACGACGTTGTCGAACGGCATCATCTCGGAACGGCGATCATTCGATCGTCTTTCAAACAAACAGCATCCTCTCCCGCCGTTGTTCCCGCCGAGTCACACGTCAAGGGATGAACTATCACTAAGAGTTGGAAGCAGCACACACACACAGAGGCGTACGCGCGCGCGCTCGTTCGCAAAGCCCGGAGGAGCTCTGCCGTGACCGCTTGTCAACAACGACGAACCCGCCCGTCATCAGACCGGCCCCGGCCAGGCGGCAGAGATGGGCTGGGAGGCAGTCGGGCAGCGTGATTGGGGATTTATATTTGGTTCAACGAGAGCGCGTGAAGAAGATGCGAAGATGGCGCGCGCGCGCATACGAGAGGAAGCACACGGCTTTTAGCTCGTTAGTGCAATATAAGTGGCGGCCGACCAACCAACACACCGAACGGATTATACACTATTTTTAGCCGACTTGTTATCATCTCCTGGCCGTTGTTGGGTCGGACCGCACCAGTGGCGCGGGGGACGGGGGGACGGAGTCCCCCTCCCATCGTGTGCCGCCCCCTCTAGAAGCGAGTGGCGTGGGCAAATTAGACGATGGACAATGAGATCCCCACCGCCAGCGGGAGAAGAGGAGAAGGAAGATGGGATGAAGGTAGCACACCGGGGCCCACCGGGTCCGCCAATTGGAGACAGAGAAAGATGATTGAATTAAATTGAACCTTCCCAAGTGTGTTAGGTTGGTCCGAAAGTGGCGACGGAGATCGCGATCTTCTTGATGGGTAGTATGGCCTCCTCAGCGCCAGGCCAAGATCGGATCAGGACATGAACGCAAGACCCGAGCTATGAGAGAACGCTCCAGAAGGATCGCTTCCACGCATACGATATAGAACCGTGATTAATCTCATGCCCATTTTAGGGATGTACAAGGCAAGTAATCTCGACCGAAAATAAACAGACGCGGGGACTTCCCCCGTGCGATCTAATTTCTCCCCCGTGACTCACGCAACAGCACCAAGGGTGCACTCAAGTCTGTCGGTAATCCCTTTTCTGCATACACATATTTTCCAAATTCCCGACACGGCACAGACAAGAAGCAGCGCATGTGCACGATGTGTCACAAGCGCGCTTAATCCACGATGAGTAAGCGCGGTGTGTTTCAGAAACTCAGAGCCTTCAAGATGACCCCCTACGTGGAGCCTGACGTGCGTTACCTGAGTGAGATGCGCCTCGGGATGCTGACGATTTTCGACGGCACACCACCGATGGTAATCCTGCGAACCGGCGGGGTGGACATGGTTCTGCTGCAGCTGGAGCTGGTGCCCTGTTGTTTGCCCACGCGAACAGACGACAACAACGGCCCTTCCTCGCCGTACCGGGAGCCAAGTAACATCGAGCCCAACACTTGATTGTTACCGCAGGGTAGATGTGGGTAAATGGGAATAAATGGAAGCGCGCCGGTATCGCAACACGCTAAACTTCACACAATGTTGGCCTCCGCGTTGGCTGGCGTATGCTGTTCGCCTGCACTTGTCATAAAGACCTAGTACCACCTACGCACGCACACACACATGTGTGTTATCACCTGCACCGTCGCTGCGCATAAATCACTTGACACAAACTGCACTATCAACCCCCGTGCGCACAGCAGATACACAAAGATCAGTTGATCGCGGTCTTATACCGCTGTTGGCGGTGAACTTCATCGACGCTATATGTGCTCTAATTAAGCGAATCGCACACAGGGGTCCGGCTCGCACTGCAATGCCACAGGATGACGGCTGGGGCTCGGACAGAGTGGACTGATTTAAGTCACTTTTAATTCACGCTCTGTACAACACAAAACGAAAACCAAACGGCCAACAAACAATGTAAGCGCTCGGCAGGAAGCGATCTTCTGTATGTTGAAGCGCTTACTTTCTTCACCAAAAATCACACAAAAGACTGCTGCACTACAAAAACGGTACTCGATCGAGTGCGCGCGCGATTTACGTTACGGCTTTTACACGGCTTGGGCTAGAACACGACAGTGTCGGCGTAAGGGAATTGTCTGAATGAAGCGCGAACTACACACTGCCGCCTCCTGCGCGCTGCATTTACGATTTGCTGCGCTTTGCTGCTCCCTTGACGCCTCTGTGTGTTGCGCCTCCCCTTCGGCCGGAACCGCCCTCCTCCCGCGTTCTCGTTGTCAATAAATCGCAGGGATCGCCCAACAGGGAGATCATAATGCACTATCGCGGTATGCCTCTCTCCCTCCCGCCCCGTACACTATTATTGTGAGGGAGGGATGGAAGGTGGAGGAGGATGGGGAAATATAAACAAAACTGACCGTCGACCGCCGCCGCCCGAAGCCGCGGCGGCAAAAACATTCCATCCGAATACTAGCGGCCACCACCACCACTTGACGTAGCTGACACGCGGGCCACAGGGTGATAAGTGTGTGTATAGAAAACTTGAAACGCAGCGAATACAACAAACAGAACACCACGATGTCCAGAAATTTGGTTGCGGAAGTGATTCCGAAGAAAAACAATGGATGAATTTTAGACACAAAAAATGACGTATTAACCGAGAACAACATTTCCGCGGGGGATAACAGCTCCGCGTTCGATTGGGGGATGCTTTCAACAGTATGTTCATTCCGATTTCAAGGCCCCGCATACCCGATAAGCGTGTGCCATCTTATCTGGCCATTGAATAATGTAATGTCTTTTGATCGAAGATCATTTGTCTACCCGTACATACAGGCCAGCTGTATCCAAACACGTAATAAAATAGTTTCATATTGTCCATTAGCCATTATTCTAAATTGTACCATATTCCGATCACGTCCCCCCACGATCACTCTACACCGCCGGTGGGCGGTTTGTGGGCGGGAAGTTTGCCCGCAGATTAGCATAACCTTCCCAACAGGGCTCACCACCACCCTGTGGCACACGCGTGTGCTCTGTTGATGATTCAATTCACCTAAGGGTATTAATGAGGTAGGGCCGACCCCTGCTGCCGGCCCGATGGGAGAACCCTCTTGCCAAGTGCAGTCCCGTGTACACTGTTCGTTTCACACGTATTTCATCACGGATCCCATACACATACACACACGGCGCTGGTAGTCGAAACTACCACAAAGGTTGTGACGACGCAGGGCAGGGCCAAACGACAACGAGCGATAGCAAATATGCCTCCCTCCCCTGTGGCCTGACGAGCGCATCCCTCATCTCACCGCTAGTAGGGTACGCGGAAGGATGAAAGTCCTACGGGGAACGCAACGTGTTGATGATAAGGCGGGTGGTGTTCTTCGCCATGAGCACTTGAGAAAGCGAGAATTCAGGTCCATAGACTGACCATTCACGGTGACAAGTTGTGGAATTTGCCTCAAAAATTCCATGATTAAAAATATAGACCACTCATTGAATAAAAGTTTTAAAGACAAATAGTATAAAATACTTTTAAAAATGCTATAATTCAAACACATATAGAAAAAATAGATCATAAAACATATCTGTACTAAATAAAAATAAACACAAAGGTGTTAAACTAGCGAATATTTTTTGCAAAAAAAATATTTTTATATAAAAAAAATCGTATCGTAGTGAATTCCAGATGATGACACGAAAATACGATTTTTCACTGAAAATATATTTTTTTAAACAATCTCTCTTAAAGGTTCAAATGAAAGTGCAGTTCTCTTTCAAAATCGACATTTTTTTTGTGGAAATTGAAATTCACAACATAGAATAGAATACAATAGAATACTGTATTTTCAAAGAAAAACAAAATATATAAAAATTGAAAATGTATATCGTGTAAAACCCCCCTAATGTCCCCAAAACAACAAGGTTGGCAGAACAAAACAAAATCGCAGCAAGCTCGAAAAAAACACTACCAGCCTACTACCACTGTGAGAGGTTAGTGGCGCCCGTTGACTGCATCGCTTGCTTGCACTATCATCCCACAGATGTCGCTAAACTGGGATTTGATTTTCTCCGTTGCGCGGTTGGTGCGATCACTGCACCAGCTCATGTGTCAAACACCTTCTTGCTGGTGAGGTTCCCAATTCCACATCTATTTACAGGTTCGATTGAACGGTCAAACGTAACACATCCCAATTTTGACTATCGAATTATATTTTGGGACAGACACGGCGACGATTATTATAGACCTAACCGCCTCCTCCTCGGTCGTGGCCCACACAAACACTCAAAACCTTCACACAATAGCTGCAGTCACACAAATACTGCCGATAATGTAAACAGGAATTGGTTTAGTTTGCTCCGACAACACCGCGCGGCGTTGTTTTCCCGGCGTTGCATTTTCCTGCACAAACAAACACATTGCGCCTTATTTTTCGTCGTCGCCATCGAACCACGCTCCCTTGGAAAAAGATGTACGTGAATTCTTTCATTTACAATTTCCGATGAAACTCGTGTGTTGTGTTTTGGGGATGCGCTGTTTTCCTTGAAGCGAAGCTTTCGTGCGCTATTGAGCTGTATCTCTGCTGCTGCTGCTGCTGCTGCTGGGTCGGTTAATCATGGACCGCCGCCGGCGCCGCGATTGTGTCCAGCGTGGTGGATTCAATCTAATTATAACATTTTATAAACCCGCTCAAGTAGAACGCCGCAGCAATCAGGGTTTCGGGGAGGGGTCCGGTCCGGTCGCACAGCACAACACAATCGGTTTCGGGGGATTCCAAATGTTTTTGCTCTTTTTTTTCTCTCGTTCCTCTCTCTAATGGCGTTTAATGGCGCTGATGGCGGTGGCATTATATGCCCAATTCCAAACGGTGATGGTGATAATGCGCGGCGTTGCGGCGATCCAAATTGGAAAGAGGTATCCACCCGCTCCCGCCATACATTCGCGATCCCATCCCCACTCCGGTTATCAATCGGTTTACTCACCATCGCGGAATCATCGAGTTTCTTCGCAGGATGTAGAAATTGGAGCTCCGATAGTACGTCGCCCCGACGGCGAGATTGTTGCCGAACATGGTTGTGTGTGGGTGCACGGTTTGTTTGACCACTTATTCATACACTCAATCAGAGCAGCTCCGGCGATCAGCAACTGTCACTGAGCCACCGCGTTAACGTGCACGACGCGTTCGCGAGATGCAGCAGATGTGCACGGCCCGACCTTAGAATGAAAACTGATCTTCCCGCGGGTCCGAGCGTCTCGGAAGTTGTGGCTGCTGGTCGGGTCGGTCGACTGACTGCGCGTACGTCACTGCGGCCACCACATGCGGCGGAATGGCAAGGGCGCAGCACGGATGAGGTGTTGTTGTTTGTTTACGCAGCGCTGACGATGCACGATCAAACAATAGAAATACGTCTCAAGAACGCGCACACGGCGTCTTATCTTGCAACAAGCCTCCACCGGTACGCACCAGTTCCTCGTGCGCTAATATGCTCACCCAGGAGGTCCTAGATGGTATGCGCGCGGAAGGCATGCATACGCTCCCCGGAATCAGGTCTCTTCCGAAAGCTTCTCTCGCTTCATCGGACTCCGCCGTACACCTTTTCCAAATATCCAAAGACTGCGGCAAGAGTGAACACGCATCACCAAGTGCAGTTCGACACTTCGATCGATCCTTCTGTGACGAACGTTTGTGTTTGCTCCTCCGTGGCTTGCGGTTGCGCGTCTCACAGGTGGACACGATATCGATACTCTACTCCCACACGGTAGGATAAGTTCGCTACACCACGACGCAACGCTAAACTGAACTGTGCGCGCTTGTGGCGCAGGCACCGCTGGCAGCTCACTGCACTATTTCCGGTAGGAAAGGATACCCGACGCTCGCGCGATCTACGCTGTGATCGTGTCGTCCATTCGTCATGCTCGGGGAAGTAGAACGGTAGCGCTGCCGCCTGTAGTGCTCGGGCACGCCGCCATACTCATGTTCTTTATTGTTGTGGGCACGTTCCATGTGCACGATCAACACACGGTTCAACACCGGCTTTAGGAGGGGAAAAGCTCACAGAGAGCTCTAGGGACGTTCGAGATGGTTTGAAGCAATTTGTAGAATGGCAGAGCTTTCCATTTCAAACTGCTACTTAAACTTCGAGATTGCTGTAGTGGCGACATTGATAGCTAAATATATAATGTGTTCAATGGCAATTTCACTCTCTCCCTGGAAAGTTATTGATAGCTTCCACTCGAGCCATATGCAGCCCCAAAAGGATAACCATTAATCTTAATGGAGTTACTATCAACCATTACCCTTCGAGCGCGATTAGAAATCATTAATGAAACGACAGGCACACCACTCTCAAACGAGGATAACGTGCAAAGGGAGCGTGTAAGTATCGATTCAACAAGTTCTGGTCCCAAGTTTCCTACTAACACGGTGGACAAACGCAAAAACGCGAACCCACGAATCCGCCGCATTAATAAACTAGCACGCAAAACTGTTTCTTTGTTTCATCGTTGGTCCACAGGAGGGCGCACATTAAGGATTCACCGCCGGATTCCCACGTCTCCGGTAGAGGAGGAGGTTTGTCCGTTTTTGCACTCGTAGTATAGCTATTACACGCGGCGGCGGGGATCGATACTCGGTCGGCCGGATGAACTCTGGTTTACTACTATACACACACACACAAACAGGAGTAAGTAATTGTGCCGTGGTGTGTTGGGTGGGGTTCGTCGTCGTTTGCCTCCTTCGCACGTTCGTTCGTTCCCATCGCCCACCCAACCTAAATCTGCGCGCACAAGGAGTACGGGCTCAGCAGTGGTGCACCTTTGCTCCGACGTGGAACTGGACAGGATATAAGAACAGCACTGCCGCCTCCCCCGTCGCCGCTCACCAGTCCAGGAGAGCACGGGTGCTTTCGTGTTTACCTTGACTTTTTTGCACATTGCATCCGGCCGCCCCACTGCCTGTGTCCATGACCTTCGATGATGGATTTTGCTTTCCCGTACGTGTAAAGAAGTGTACACGACGCGCTGGTGTAGTTGTGATGGGCCCAGACTGGTCGTGCAATAAATATTAGGAATTGGCCGAACGGACGCGCAATCCAAATACAATTTAGCTAGCTAGCCGTCGTCGTTGTCGCCGTCGTCCGCAAAGGGGAGGCAGATGGTTTGCACAAAAATGATTGTACACATCGCCCTGAGAACCACCCGATTGGGGAATGCAACTGTTTTGAAGAAAGACACACAAAAACGAGGTAGAGGCTCATTCGGCCGCTGTTTGTTCTATGCACGGGGCGCATTTTTAAAACAAATGTCGCAAAAGAGGAGTATGCCTTTGCATTAGTGATGCGCCTTTAGAAGTAGAATAAGTTTGGAGAGTAATTCTTCACGACGATTCGGCCCGTTCTATGTTGAGTTTATGACACTTTTTGGCCGTGCAAGTGCTTGCGTGTTGGATTTTAAAAATTCATACAATTTGGCTCACCACCGGAACCCCGAATATTTTACAATCTTTTGGGAGATGGTTCTTTCATGACTTGGAGCAGTCCGGAGTCTGATGTAGTGACGGTAAAAGTCGGTCATATTTGCTCCGACCAACCCGGAGCCGGTTTAGGATTACTGCTTCGCTTCCGATCCGAATGCTCCATGTATAGAAAGGCCAAAGTATATTGAATCCAATTCCCTGTTGGCACTGTTAACAAACCAGTATAAACCAAAATTTCTACTACTTATTATGCTATTTAGAAAGCATATTCTCATTTTCTTTCCTAAAATATGCCATCTTTAATGAGCTTTTAGCAGCAAAACAAGAAAGTAACAACCGAAAGCTACTTTTAAATAATGAGGTAAAGCTTTGTCAACAGGACTCAGTTGTTTAAATTACAAAACCATCAATTATCGACAAGGCATCAACCTGTTCCCGAAACAAACCTTTTTTAATATCCAAAACATAATTGGATTGGTGTGCTTCACAGTAGAAATCGTTTACACGAATATAATTCGGCATTATTTGTGGCCCTTTTATTTGTTTTGTAGCAGTTTTATAATACGAAACGCACTGTTGTTCATTTAATCACCTAAACCGAAAACCCTGTTAGTTAGTGATGAATGAATCGAAAAAATCATAATACAAATTATGCCAAATCCAAATCCCTGACCGATATCCAGGCATGATGATGTATCTGACCCCCAACCCCAGATATGAAACTTGACAGATTGGGATTCCACAGGATGAAGATCTCAATCCTATTGAAAGGAATCCTAATCCCGGATCTAAATCTTAACGAAGGATTTCAATCCGGAAGTCAGTCTCCACCCCAGATCCTACATGATACCGACTTGGACAAGCACTGTGTCCAAATCTGGCGAAGCCTTCTTAGCCACTTTCTAAGAGAAAGGATTGTGGAAGGACAATGAAGCGGCCCGCCACAATGACGAACTCTATGAGCAGTACCGTGACCTTACTATAAGAATGAGATCCCAAGGGATCTGGATCCGGGGGTCGAATCTAAGTGAATTCAGATTTAAAATCGAGTTCGGATCGATCCGACCAGATATCGAATCCCAGAATCCGATCGAGATTCAATTATTAGTGAACCTAAGGATCTTAGTGGATCCATGATTAGTTCAGTGGTGTAGTGGTGTTCCCACAACAAGATTTATATCCACAAGCCGATTCAGGACCCGTTTCTCCCTACTAGTAGGGACTCTGACTATCCGGCTATCCGCGGTATAAATAAGTCCAGCAAACCCGTAATGGGCAGGAAAGATCGCGAAGGTCGTTCCACTAGTAGGCAGACAAATGGCGACGAGTTTTGCTTTGGAAAGTCGCCTGTATTACGCATCTTTTTAAGACTGTTACGAGCGTGGTTGAAATGAATCATGAGAGCGTAATACTGAACCGATTGTTCGAAAAGAGCGAATGACTAACACGCATTCTTAGTAAAGAGTTAAAAAGGCACTTCACTACTTCCGGTATGTAATCGTTTTGTTATATAACTGGTAGTTGTTAATAACACAACAGAACACTTAGTTTGTTTTAATTCTAAGAACATTTTCTCTACCTGTTTTTCTACACTCACTAATACCGAATGCAAAGATATTTTGATACAAAATAATAGTATTAATCAATAGCACTAACTCCTAATGTTATCAACAGTTTTTTATCCTTAGACATGTTAATCATATGAATAATTGGCATAAGAAATATATACAAATGTTAGGGTGTAAGTGGCTTCTTGTATGGATATTTAAACAGAGGCAAGCAGAGGCACATTCGGCAACAGCACACGCAAGCAATGGTTTGTTTGCTCAAGCCACTCCCCGTCCGTCTCTACGATGCAGTGATATCGTGTAGTGATCGTCACAATTGTACAGTTTCATTCAACAAGCTGAGTAAGACGTATGCAAAAGTTTACTGTGCTACTTGCAGTTTACTAGAATTGATATAGTTTCATTACTTTTTTAAAAAGAACAATAAATCTGTATGAAACCCTTCAAACACGAACCATTCGCTCGGTTATTTTGCCCGAGTTTCGAGTAAACTGCACTGAGCCGCCCGCTCGAGAGACGCGCGCGCGCGTGGGAAACGTGCATATTATTTACAAACAGCCGACAAAGTTTTGTTTTGCAACAACAATTAGCCCAACCATTCGGTGAGCTATCAACATCAATAAAACGTGAAAACAAAAGCCGCTTCGAGCGGGGCTAGCTTTGGACGATCACGAATCAATATCACCGGTTCGTTCGTAGACATGCTGTGGTGTGTGGCTCGAGGTAGAGATGCCATGCCTCCGGCAAGCTTGGCTATGGGTTGGCTATGGTACGAACAAATGAAGAACAGCTCGTATAAGTAGTACAAACAGCGCGAGCGCACAATGAGGGAGGGAGTTTTAGAAACATTCGGTCGGTCGGGTTTGATGTTTCGTACGTGAAACCACAGCCAGTAACGAAAGTAGGAAGAACAGAAGCGTGAAACATAGGCAAACGAAGGAAAGATAGCTTTGCTCTCCGGTACCCAACCACCCGACCGCGCCCAGCGCCCCACTTACCTTTCACCATCTTCGGCCGCGTTCGCCTTGTCCGCGTCCTCCCCGTCGGTTCCGGCCGTAACGCCGGACACGGCGGCGGACAGTAGCTTCGCCTCGGACGACAGTTGATCGCCAGCCGAACTTCCGGATGCCGCGGGCGCGTTGGGCGCACCGGCCGCCGATGACGACGAAGGGGAACCGGCCACGGTCGCCGTACCGTTCGTTCCGTTCGTTGTGATGCTGCCACCACCGCCGCCGGTTGCATTGTTCTGGTTGCTGCTGCCGTTGCTGCTGTTGCTGCTGCTGCTGTTGGTCACGGTGGAGTTGCCGATCGTAGCAGGGCCGGTGGAACCACCGACCACCGAGTCGCCGACGGACGCGGAAGAAGCACCGGCCGACTGTGGAATCATCTGAGCGGAGGAGGTCACCGGAGACGAGGTGGCCGATGGGGAGGAGGTCATCAGCGGATCCACTGCCGTGGCGCCGATCGCCGATACAGAGCCAGCTGTATCGTGGACGTTGGCCGGATTGGTGGCACCGGCGGGGGACAGAATGGCGGGCCCCCCGTCCGGGGCACCGCCCGGCACGATACCGACGGTGGTGACCGCGTTCTCGATCAGGGACGTCGGCACGACGACGGGGGAGTTGGTCTGGGAGCCGACTTGCTGCTGGGGCTGCTGGGGCTGCTGCGGCTTAAACTGCTGGTGGGGCGACGGGAAGCTCGATTGTATCGTCGGGTTGTTGATGATGATGTTCATCTCCTGTGATGTTGGGATCGGTGCGACCAACGGTGGAAGAATGTTGCTGGAAGGGACAGCGTTGCTGCTGGGTTGCGGTGGCTGCTGCTGCTGCTGCGGATGCATCTGCATGTTGCTCGGAAGGGTCGCACCGTGGACGTGGTGTTGGTGTGCTTGCGGATTCGTCGCTTGCTGCTGGTTCAGCTCGGCCAGGTTGGTCATCGTGTGCGGATAGTATTGCGATTGTCCCTGCTGCGCGTACGGTGCTGCTGCTGCTGCGGTTGCGGCTGGATGCGGTTGCTGGCCCGCCAGCGCATTCTGTAGCTGCGACTGAGGTAAGCTGTGGGGTATGCCAGCGCCACCGCCGCCAGCGCCCTGACCAGAAGTGTTAGTAGACTGAACGTGACTAGTAGTGTTGCCGGTGGCGGTGCCGGCGGCCCCAACGGCTACGGCAGTCCCACCGGCGAGCGGAAGATTTAGACTCTGTCCAGGAGATTCGTTGTTTAGCAGTCCGAGCACGACGTTGTTCACGTTGGAAGCGGTGGACACCGCCGTCGCTGTCGTCGAGGCGGCACCCGAGCCCATCACACCGGCCACCGACGTTGAGCTTTGGATAGCGTTCGGGTGGAACTCCACCTCACCGGTGGTTGGTCCGTCCGTCGGTGCGTAGCTGGCGTTGTCGTTCAGTCCGAGCCCACTGTCCTGAGTGGCGGCGGA
Organism: Anopheles dirus; assembly: GCA_000349145.1. Lineage (NCBI taxonomy): Eukaryota > Metazoa > Arthropoda > Insecta > Diptera > Culicidae > Anopheles > Anopheles dirus. The sequence continues at coordinate 1,085,468 of KB672869.1, read as the reverse complement.
CGTATGCGGGCCACCGCCTCCACCGACGCTGGCTGCTTCGCTACCCTCCGTACCGCTGCCGGGCACGCCGCCCGAGATTTCCTTCCCCTGCTGCAGCGTCGTATGGTCCAGATAGTCCATACACACCCACCGGCCGCGCTTGAACGGTTCCGTACTCTCGATCTTGACCACCTTAAACCGCTCGTTCCGGTGGTGCAGCTCCTTCCCGTCGCTCATGTCGCCCTTGCCGTGGCCCATGATGTTGATGCCACCGTCGGTCACGCTGACGTGCATCGCGTCGGCCAGCACCTCGCCACCGTGCGCCCGGTCGGTCGGGGCCACGATCGCCAGACCGTACTGTGAGCTGGTCGGGATGACCGGCACACTACCGATCGCGTTCGTGCCGAAGAACACGTCCTCCTTGCTGAACGTGTCCTCCGAGAAGCTAGGCGTTTCGTTCTCGAAGTCCGTGATCCGGCTGTTGTCGTCAGTGTGCGACTCGTCTAGATCGTCCGCCGAATCGTCGCCGTTGTCCGCACTGTGCTTGCCCGGACCGACGATCACCGACGTGATCGTGAAGGACGACGTCTTCCCGGTGGCACCGGCAGGACCGCCTCCGCCGCCGCCACCCCCACCACCACCGCCTCCACCGCTCGCCGACGAGCTGGCACTCTTCCGGGAAATACTGTTCGCCGACGCGGACGAATTAAGCACACTGCTGCTGACGGAGTTTTCGTTACTTCCGAGGTTCCCGGTCCCACCGGTGGTACTCCCACCGCCCATCATCGTGCCGGTGCCGGTACTGCCGCTGACACTGTTGTGCATCGACGATCCGTTGCCGGTGCCCGTTCCTCCACCTCCACCACCACCACCACCACCACCCAAGCGTAAACTTTCACTCGTAGTCCGGTGAATTACATTAGTGTGATGTTTACTTCCACCCATCTTGCCCGTTCCGCCCATGTCCATCGATTTGTGGTGATTGTGGTGATGATGATGATGGTGATGATGGTGATGATGGTGCATTCCTCCGGCCGCTCCTCCTCCGGTGCCGGTGACACCGCTCCCACCGACCGTGACCTTTGACTGTGCTGACGACGGCGGCAGACTGTTGGAGACACTGTTTTCGGCCATACCGTGCGTGCGGACGGCTTTCCTTTCCGCCACGAGAACCCGGGCACTCTTACGCTTCTTCCTGCACTCTCCCCGCGGTTTCTGCACACGCACGAAATTGTCACGAAAGTTGAAATAAATCACACTTTACACACGCACACACGTAGACACGAGAGCAAACGGCCCGATTCGTCGTGTCACGGTCTCCGAGCCAAGAAACGTGTTTTGTCGATCGGATGTTTTGACAGCACAGACGACGGACACAGCGCGGTGCGTTGGTGGTGGTGTGGTAGTGTAGTGTCGAGTAGTGTGGTGTGTGTATTAAGCTGCTGCTGCTGTTGCTACTACTCCACGCACCTCTATATCTAGTAAACACTTTTATTTTTATTCTGCCTTCGTCTGCCCTGTCTCACTCTCGCACACACACATAAACACACACGCGAGCGCGCACGCACACACTTCCTCTCTATCTCGATGGCAGCTGGAGGAGAATCTTTTGTGTGTCGGTCTCGCGTCGCCCAGCTCGGGGGGATCGATTATTCCATTGCGGTTGGAGCTTTTTTGTTTTCTTCCTCTTCGGACACTGCTTTCCTCCACGGCACACGACGGTGATGACACGACGTCTCAGGACGCGAGCGGGGGACGGGACGAGAGGGCTTTACGTGGCTTAGTGAGCCGTGGAAAACATTTCCTAACACTGCCACCGGAGAGAAAGCACACACAACGACTCCAACTCGCGAGACACACGATTCATTCACGCGCGATTCATCAGGGAATTTGTTGCTGCTGCTGTTGCTGTTGCGTTGGGCGATTCCTGTGGAAAGGAAACGGGTTTACATCACGGGGTTGGAACCTATGCGAAACGCGAAACGATGGTCACACAATTCTTGCGCTGCCTCCTTCTTTCGGTGGCACCGAGATTGGCATGATGGAACGACGGTTGCTTCTTCTCGTTGCTGTTTCACTTTGCATTCTTTTTCCACATAATTCAACACAACACACACACGCACACCCTGTTCACTTTCGCACTACGCTTCTGTGCATGATTTTTCACTGCTTACATCGACGAATGCTGCTGCTGCACAAGCTCATGGAAAACTAGACAACAACAACAACAACAACAACATTAAAGGAAAAGTAGAAACCGTGAGAAGATCAATAATCCTTTCCTACTGCTGCTGCATTCCTTCCTTCTTTTTCTCTCTCTCAACCTCCTCCTTTGCGCTGCCCTTCCCCAGCGCTTTCCACACACTCGCTACGAACCCTCCTATACACACAGCTGCCTTCTTCTGTCAAATGCACTGACGTTTTTCATTCAACTCGCGCACACACACTACTGCACGACGCACGCACGTACTACGCACGAGCTGAACAAACACACACACGGCCACGCTGCGTCGACAATTACGAACGAGCGCACCATGCAATTCCCCCCGTTCGCATCGAACTGGCCCCATCCATGCACACACATACACAGGCGAGCGAAACGCAGTGGCTGGCCACTAAAATTATGCCAAACTTTCTTCTCTCCGGTCTCGTATGCTTTATGCGCTGCGCTGCTCGGAACCACCCCGTCGTTGCCGTTGTCGTCCACCTATCCAGGACGATCTCAGGCTCGGCCACTTATGGACCCCGCGGACAACGTCGATCGGAACGGGGATGGCTGCCAGGGGGAGGCGCGCCTCGGCAGCTGATGGCATTTAACCATCAAATGCAAATACTCTAGGTCATTGGCAGTGCAGGGGCGGGGGAAACAAAACACGCCATTACCGATTTTCTCACACTAACCCACCGACCGGGAACGAGCCAGCGACGTGGGACACTGGGCCTCCGACGGTAGCTAATTTCCTTTTTTCCACAGGCGACGACCCTGTCCGAACGGGAGATTGATCCTTCTTCTTGCTTGTTGTTCGTCGTATTCGCGCACTGACGGCCGTCTTCACTCCTGTTGCCCGTCGTCGTCGTCGTTGTCGTAGTTGTCGTGTTCTCTTCGTCACCGCGATAGTCACTTGCCTAATAATAATCCGCTCACAGCAAACGCTCCCGGACGCACTATTACGCACCGGAAGATGGACAAATCGCACGGAAACACAGCGCGGTGGAGTTAAACTTGCTCAAAACAGTTGTCTCGGTAGGAGTCCGATTCGAGAAACTTGTTTAATATTGACGAAATCGAGAGCAGAAATTTTCCACACGGCAGCCATATTCGTTTTTGCAACCGCCCAGGTAACCTGAAGCGGGCTTTACATGACTGTATAACGACCTGAGAACGATGCGAGAAGACCTAGCGAGACGTCAAACGACGGGTTTTCTCGCCTGCTTCTCACTACGTACGTGAAAACGCGTTTCTCGCTACAGAGCGAAAACAGAAGCGCGGTATCATGCACGATACCTCACAAAATTAAAAGAACGCTGTCAAACCGAATTGTATTTTGATTAAAACTGTTTGGAGTTTTAAAACATCGTTTTTTTTTCGAACCAAAATCCTTGTTTTCATACTGAAAAATATTTAACTATATTTTTATTCATTTTAAATAGTAGAATATTTGAATTTTGTGAGGTATCGCGCATGGCACCTTCTGTTCTGTACGTAGTGAGAAGTAGGCGAGAAACCTCGTTGTTTGACGTCTCGATATCTCTTCTCGCATCATCGTTCTCAGGTCGTTATACGCACGTGTAAAAGCCGCTTGATACCCGGCCACCTATCTGTCAAACGATGTTTTGTTTGCTGTTCGAATGTCGAAATTTCGTTGTTCAAACGATCGGTTATGAACAAATGATATGCGAAAGTATATTTTACTTTTTACATGAAGAAACACATGTGAAGTGTAGTGTGAAAGAAACAATGACATAATAAATTAACCAATTGGCTAAGGAACGTGTTAAACTAGACAACGTATTATTTAGTTTTGGCTGGTGGACCCATGTAAATTTAATTAGTGTTGTTTGCAGACAGTGCCAGTTGATTACAGCTTCAATTTCTGCTTCGATACGGTTATTTGCGTAAAACCTAGTCCATGGAATCTTGAGTTGGACAGTGTTGAATTTAACGGTAGGTGACCCGAGATCAGCAGGACGAGGACGATGTGGATCCTAAGCCCAACTATGTACGCATGTCTAACGATATAAAGAACATTCAAAATTCATGTAACTCTAGGAACCGTTCTAGAATGGATAAAAAATTATGTAATTCGCTCGTTAATTAATCCGTTACAGTGCGTTTTTTAAATCATTACAACCTTTACATTACTACTTTTAGGCAAGGACTCTGAAACGCGCTGGCGGACCACAAGAATGGTGGGGTTTTTGCCGTCCTCCATAATGTGATAAGTTGATATGATACCTTCTTCCCTGTTTCGCCGCAGAGTATTCATCTCTTCAAGTTCACTGTGAGAAATTTTAAAAAGGTAAACACCTGCCTATTTCTGTTCTCCGCTATCCAACGGGTTAAACTGTTAAAATGTGTACTTTTTCAGGTAGCTCCTCGGAAGTGTTCTCCACGAGTGGTTCGTGAGGTTCCCCACACAGAGCGAGTTATTTTAAGGAACTTCAGTGGGGCCCTGAAGCCTTGAGCCT
>KB672869.1:1037329-1075365 GCA_000349145.1 Anopheles dirus | reverse complement strand
CATGTGAAGTGTAGTGTGAAAGAAACAATGACATAATAAATTAACCAATTGGCTAAGGAACGTGTTAAACTAGACAACGTATTATTTAGTTTTGGCTGGTGGACCCATGTAAATTTAATTAGTGTTGTTTGCAGACAGTGCCAGTTGATTACAGCTTCAATTTCTGCTTCGATACGGTTATTTGCGTAAAACCTAGTCCATGGAATCTTGAGTTGGACAGTGTTGAATTTAACGGTAGGTGACCCGAGATCAGCAGGACGAGGACGATGTGGATCCTAAGCCCAACTATGTACGCATGTCTAACGATATAAAGAACATTCAAAATTCATGTAACTCTAGGAACCGTTCTAGAATGGATAAAAAATTATGTAATTCGCTCGTTAATTAATCCGTTACAGTGCGTTTTTTAAATCATTACAACCTTTACATTACTACTTTTAGGCAAGGACTCTGAAACGCGCTGGCGGACCACAAGAATGGTGGGGTTTTTGCCGTCCTCCATAATGTGATAAGTTGATATGATACCTTCTTCCCTGTTTCGCCGCAGAGTATTCATCTCTTCAAGTTCACTGTGAGAAATTTTAAAAAGGTAAACACCTGCCTATTTCTGTTCTCCGCTATCCAACGGGTTAAACTGTTAAAATGTGTACTTTTTCAGGTAGCTCCTCGGAAGTGTTCTCCACGAGTGGTTCGTGAGGTTCCCCACACAGAGCGAGTTATTTTAAGGAACTTCAGTGGGGCCCTGAAGCCTTGAGCCTTGCGCAGATCGATTTTGACTGCAATTTTTGATGCGGTACAATTCCTCCTGCTTCTACGTCTCCAGACCATTTTAGATGCATGCAGCTAGTTGGTTCGTCTAAACCCAATAGGTATAGCACAAATCCCGCGGCTTGTAGTGTGGTACAATGATCCCAAAGAAGATTTGAGATTAACTAGCAAAGTTTCGATTAAACTAATGTTCTATTGGAAATGTAATCCTAATACACATCATGCCAAAAATTCAATATAGAAAAGAAGGGAGCTTTACGATTTATTTTAGTAATACTCTGCCCTACGTAGTTGAGACAGCCAGTACCGAGCAAGGTCAAATGAGGTTATTTGATATTTCAATAATATACTTTTTTTTAGAATGTACTTTTTTAAGAATGAGTGTTAAGAATGTACCTTTGCGACCGTTTGTATGTATAGTATGTTTGTTTAAATTATGCCTTGATTTGTGGAAGGAATACCAATAAAATACGTTCTAGAAGAAAACTGTATACATGTGCAGCATAACCTACTTAACCTTACTTACCTTGCCTAATTCTAACAAAATATGAGCTAGATGCAGTTGCAGAGTAGGTACGTTTATTCTTCTGTGTAATTCATCAGTCCTCAACCATGATGGGATGTTGAATATTTAGATTTTTTTTTGTTTTGCTTAACATGCAGTTTTTTGAAAAGTATATGCGCAGGTACCCCATGTAGGCGCTTCGTTTGATATAATTTTCCGAACGTACATTTCAACGAGATAGGATGGCTCTTAATATTTCAATCCCTTGTGCCATATACATTGAATCATATGCCATATATATTTTCTGTTTTTTGTAAGGGGATGAGAAATTGAGAAATTTGATGCACATACACACATTTTCTGTTCTATCTTTTTAGAGGAAAGCTTATTTACAAAAAATATATATACAGTCTGTTTCCGACATACGCGGTACTCGACATACGCAGATTCGGAGATACGCGGATTTCCAAATGTGACAGAATGCTGGGTTTATTACAACGATTTAGATTCTCCACTTGTCAACTGCCAAATCTCACCATTATAAAAATCTATAAGTTCTGGATAAGTATGCCAAAACACATATAAATATGTTATTTATACAATAACTTGTATTAATAACGTTTTCTATATCGTTTATTGTAATAACATTTCAATAAATTTGCACTGTATTGAAGTTTAACGACAAATTCAAATTTTCAATGTCTTTTCAAACATACACTCAAGAATTCAATCTTTCAATATCATGTATAAACGACATGTCAAGCAAAATTCGAGATACGCGGAAACTCGAGATACGCGGATTTCTCCGGTCCCCATTATCCGCGTAAGTCGGAAACCGACTGTATTTCCAATTGATGAAACTGTTGCAAAGAGAACGCTGAATTTCGTTTTTCTAAGGGGTCCAACCGTCATGGGCAACGATCTCTATCGATAAGCAGTAATGATGACCCGTATAGTCGTACAAAAAGAAACGTTCCGCTTAGTTCCTTAGTTCATGAAGTATTCACCGTAACTTTCTTCTTTCGTATTTCTGTCAGACAGTAAATACTTCCGCGGAGGAATACGAGGTTAAGCGCTATTAACCAGTATTTTGTTATTTATGTTACAAGTTGCTCTCGTTTTCAGCATGAGCCTCTTTCGAAAAGTTCATTCAGTAGCACTTTCAAAAGTATCGATGGTGCTCTCAATCAAATGGCTGGTGACAGACATTATTTTCCGAGTTGATAAAGCACATTCCTTTCAACAAATGACACTTTGGTGAACTCTTTTGGTGTATAAGACCGAGCATAACAATTGCTTCTTTCGTCTTAGACAAGTATCCTTTTGTATATAGTTAAAGGTAAAAAGATAAAACCAACAAATCCTCAGTATTTCCAGCACAAAAATTTAATGCATATGTAAGTAGTTATCCTTTATAAAATGTATAGAAAAAAAACAGAACTGGATTCACGATGACAGACAACATTGTGGAGCTATTGGGTCAATCATACCATCGTTGTTATCAACATTCGCCAAGATACGCCTGTTGTCTTATATGCATAATTGATTTAACTTAAGCCGCAAATGCTAAGACCGCTAGAGGACAGCTCCAGAAACCAGAAATTTCGCATGCGATGGTCTTGAGAACTTCTCAGGTCCCAGGCGTTTCCTACTCTTCGGAATAGCCAGAATTTGTGTTTCAGAGTGTCAACGTTTACATAAAACGTGCATGTTTGGTGTGCCTGAGCGATTCATCTTTTTTCTCACCGGCATAATAACTCCGTTTAAGAAAATTTGAGAATTACTCTACTAAGATGCTATGTCAGAGTATGTCATGAAATGTGTCATATCCAATGCTCGTTTGGCGATTTAATCCGCACCAGGTGCCTTTCGAAATAGTGAACCAAAGGTTTATTTTTACCATGACATTACGATTGTTCCGTTTTTTAGGCGATTTGTCCTGTGTAGATCAATGTTTCGACCGTTCATGACAAAGGAGTTGCTTATTCTTTGAGTTGTTATCCATCATAAGTTCAATATACCGAAAGAAAAATGTCATTGCTTTAAGACAGTAAATATCCTTTAAATCTAGTTTTCCTAGTTCCACAAAGGTTGGTAGTTAAACTCCTTCAAACTCTAGCGTGATTACTATGTGACTTTTTAAATGAATGAAGCCAATGAATTGTCTTTGCTAAATTACATGATTCTACAAGAAGAGGCATTTATCATACGTATCTATTTATTTTTGTTAAAGAATGACTAAATCCTAATGAAAGTATTTTTTATATTTTAGCATAGAAAAAGTGGCACTCAAAGCTATTGTACGTTTCGTTTTGCAGTTGTACTATGCACGGCTGCATTTTCAAACAATCACGAAGAATGAAGCTTCGAAAAATGAATTTGAAAGTTCATCCTGGAGCTTTTATGTTGCATGCAATACAATGTGAACCAGATGCAAACTTTCCCCCAACCTGCGGGCTGAGCACGTGATCCTGATCGGTGTAACTTGCCAGCTGAAGCAATGCGTATCCCCGTATTGAGTCGCCAAACTCGATCCCGAGCTTCTCCTCAAAATTGAAATTCAATTATGAGCAGGAAACACACGCTTAGGGACACAAACTGCCCAAGCAATAAACAACGCAATAAAACTATATTTAAAATTATCTCCTAAGCTCATCGTCATCATCATCATCACATAAAACGTTTTAATTATGTTTGTCGTGCGATATAAGCGACCGCATGGCGGTATTGGTGAGCAAACAAGGGAGTTCAAAATTTCGGCTACTGACGGGGCTGTTTGCGGTGGCACTCTGTAAATCTCGTTGAACAGCGTAACATGTCTTTTGTGCAGATAACGTCAGTGGTTTTCACGTTGTGAAATAGGCCGACCCGAGGCAGATTGCCGGACAGAAACGGAAACACCTGCTTTTTTATGGTGATTACATACATTCACGTGCAAAATTGGTGAAATCATACACTTTATATCACCACGGAGGAGAGTTCATCCAATTGGCTATCGCGAGCTGCAACCTTCGCTGGATCAATTAGAGATCGAATATAACGGTTGCCATCAGAACATAATTATTCAATAATTATTTCATAAGGATGAAGTATAAGCTTCCACAGCTAGATAGTCAACCCTTTGGACTGTAGACGTTTGTGGTTCAAACCACAAGCTTTCACTAGCAAGTTTGTAAGTGTAAGTGTACATGCTTACGATTACTTAATGTCTTCAAACATATTAGAAGGGATTTTGAAAGAAAAATAACTACACTCAGAGGCAGAGGCCATAGTCTCTTGAGCGATACTTCAACAGAGCTTAATAAGCGTTTCGAATGGATTGGAAAAAGGTACCGCAAAGAGTCCCTACCAGCGCAGGTTCTTGTTTATCACATCCGTACTATCCTGGTTCTACTGCACACACGTACATGCTTGATCTTAACAACCGCATATGCAGATCAGATGATACAAGCCAGCAATGAAAGATACCAGTTCGGTTCCTCCAGTGAATGTTGCGACCCCGAAAGTAGAAGGTCTGCATCTCATAGTTGCTGTTCCGATTCAAGCACCGACCAAAGTAGCGCAGCGTGGATTAGATGATAATTTATCCTTCGGCGAACCTCGACGCTGCGGTGTCGTTCTTCCTGCTTCTCTCCCTCATGAACACACAAACACTCGGCTCGGCACTAACGGCGATAAGCTGGTGCAGCGAGCATGCGCTGGATTTGGCCGGAACAGCCCGTGTAAGCCCACCAAGCACTTTGCGAGTTGATGCGAGCTTTGAGTCGGTGCGCCTGTGCGGAGATAAGGCGGATCGGACGGCAAACATTGCACGACAGCTCGCCTGAGCCGCGAACAGGTCCTCCTGTGGACGATCGTACCCGTTTGGGCGTGCTTGACACAGTAGATGTGTGAATCTCGGGACCCCTCGCCACCGGTTTCGACCACAGACACAAGGTTCTCAGTTGTCTCGCGGGCCGGTTCTGGCGCCCCTTAGGCACTCGCGTCGAGATACGCGAGCGGACCAGCAGCTGACGAGTGTGTCGTTCCCTGTTGGTAGTGGTTGGATCCACGGCTCAACTGGAGCAGTGGGGATGATTGGAAGATTACCTGGAAGATCTCTTAACTGGCCGCAAGTATAATCTCGACCCCGCCACTGGATACTCAGTTCGTCCGCGGTCGTGATCGCGAGTGGTTCGTCGACGGCGATCTAGTTCCTGGGCACTGAGAGGATATACTGTTGTTAGGTTGTGTGTGTGTGTGTTGGTGTGTGCGTAAGGAACTAGTGATCATGTGATTAACGTTGCGCTTCTAATTAAAGTGTTCAAGTGATCCATGTACTCTTCAGAACAAACTACCTTAAACAGTGAAAATGGAGTCATTTTCTGTTGGCTTAACAGAGCGTGCATATCTCTTATGAAACAATGAAAACAATCGATGGCAGTCTCAGTGTGGTGGTGTCATCATCAGTGGTGAATGAGGGCGACTTTTTCGGTGTGTTCGGGCGGCCATACCTTGCCATTGAATCCATCTTGAAAACAGCGCAGCAGCGAGCGAATGAGATTTGATTGGAAGATTGCTCTCCTAGGCTGCGGCCCGAGCTGTAATGTGTCCGCTTGGAACGTGTTGGAAGATCGGCCGAGTAAAGACGGTGTCCATTTTGAATGAGTGGTTAACGGGTTGGTTCAAGAAAATGTATTAAAAACGCTTATACACTCTAGCCTGTGCATAGGGCAAAGAACTGACGCTTAATCGTATTTCCATGAGGGAGTTTCCTTCCCGATTCTAGATATGATTTCACTAAAAAAAAACGATGTGCCTCAGGAAGTTAAGGGCGGCGGACAAGGCTAATTGAATTGAGCCGTTTGAAATTAGGGTTAATACAGCGTCCCTCGCCGGGCGTCTCGTTTGCCCTTCGGGCTGTGCCCGTGGCCTGTAGTAGTGAACCGCCTCACACCAGTCAGCCGGCCAGTCCGACCCACCATTATGATGCAAATTCAAGAGCATCTCGATGCAAACGCACCGCACCGTACCGGCCTAATTATATCCGTCCTTAAGCCGTTTTGTGGTCCCGGGTCCCGATGACGACGACGACGACGACGACGACGGCCGCACGGTCGGTGGCGGGTTCCGTCGCTACCAACGTCGTTCGGTGTGGAGATGGATTCTGCGGTTAGCGTTTGGTAAAGTGATACGAACACACTGCGTTCAATTACCGCGAACGTGGGGCAGGGGGCCACAAGGCGGGCCGGCCGTGTGCAAGTGTTTAAGTGTGCAAATGAAAATATCCGTGCGCACAGCCAGACGCTACCTCATCGAAGCCGGATCGGATATTACGTATTAAAGCACTGGACTTTCGCTCCCGCACTCACCGATATGGAAACTTTGTGACGTTTCGCGACGACGTTTACCGTAGCTTCTAGCCCATTTTATGCTTTTTTTATGTTTGCTCCCCGCAGCGACTGTGAACGTGAATAGTGTGTAGCGGCGCGAGCTCCTTGCAAGTGATCGTTGATTGAAGCGGCCAGAAATGGCAGCCGAAGAGAATGGCACCAGTGCCATCAACACCGTCGTCGGTCCGGACGACGATCCGCTGCGTGATCCGACGCGCTGGGAAAAGTTCTGCCAGCGCCATGGAATCAACCCGAACTTGATCATGCTGAAGATTACGCTGTTTGTCATGTATGGCGGTAAGTTGGGATGCTGCACGCGTTCGCGTAGGCTGTATACTCTTGTGAATGTTTACTGTTGAATAACCGGAGTAATACTTGATTGTGCATATACTCAGTTAGGCTTTTCATAAACACGACAATCTTACATTTAGAAGAGAATTATTTGCGTAGTACGCCTCATGTAGAGATAAAGAATGAATGATTTAAATCCGCCTTAGTTCCTACCCCACAATACTGTCAATATTCAAAGCCCTTTCCTCAGCATGTTTGGGCATTTAATTGCAAAGAATGGTGCGTACGAGTTTGAGTTATAACATCATCAATTTAACATTTAGAACTATATTTTAATTAATAATAAGTAGCATAGCGAGGCAATCTAAATAGACAGATGAAGAAATATTGTAAATGTTAGACCTAATAATACTCCACGATATTTTATTTATCGACTCACCAGTAGTAAAATCGAAAATTAAGTGAAAATACCTAAAACTGTCATGACTTCATACTTTCATACTTCCTTTCGATAACGGACAACGATTTGGTTCCTTTCCAAATATTGGATAACATTAAACATATTCCAACGTTAGGACAAAAACACTTTTTTCCATATGTTCTAATCTCTTTTTATACTCACTTTAATGTTTCTAGGCTAGTATGACTCCAACAGTTTCTTGGAAGTAACGACCTGCAACAAGTGATACAATATTTAAACACTGACGGCCCTTTTAAGTATCGTTTCAAATGAGGTTTTAACTTGAATTCGTGTTCTTAAAAATTGCTTACAACCTAACATTTTAAATAACATTCTATATTCGTAATGTGCATAAAATGATCATATAAATCGTATATTTTCATAAGTGTTGGTGTCAGTGTGGCCTAGAGGACTATTTTGGACATTTAAAGCCTGATTGAGCTGATCTTTTGGAAGATTTTCACATTTTAATTCTATAATACGCTTAGTTTGTCACCTTGGCGTTTTCCGCTTCTGTTCTCGATCCCTCGATTAAGTAACAAGTGATTTTACCAAGAATCGTACGAATATAAAAATATAGTTGATATTTTTTGCTACTCTAATTCAATGCACCAGAATGCGAGAGCAGTAGCTTGAGGTGGTTTATTGGATCTAGCAGGCTGTTTCTTTTTTAAGTTCTGCCTAAAATGCTCTTGGTCGTGCAATAGCCCACCTCGCTTAGAGCTGGCATCTTTGCGTCTAGTAGGCGTGTGCATTATTGATGATGATGATCTATGATGATTCAGGGCAAGAGAACCAGTGCACAAAAGTAAACACTACGATTGTTTTTTTTTCATCAAAACACATCAGTTTCATCATGAACAACTCTTCACATTAAAAATATCGGATGTTTAGATAGCTAAAAATAATGTTCTACTAAGTTGTTTTACTAAATACTACTTTCTTAACGAAAGGTGGGTCGGACCGTAGTTCCAGACAAGAAAAAGAATTATAGCATGTTTTTATACATTTTGTCATTTGTACATTTGTATACATGCCGAGCTTACTGGTACATTGATACGTTTGATTTTCGATTTTACGACGCTTTTAAATCGATTAACATCGCAAATCTGCCAAAATCCGCAACTTTAATCATTTATTATACATATTACGGGTGGTGGATCAGTAATAACTATACGTGGTTTCAAAGGTTATGGTTAAAAAACTTTCAAACGTTAAAAGGTTATGAGAAATGTTAAAAATTGAAACCAAAATATGCAACCAAAACAATATTAAAATTCTAAATACACGATATTTCGTATTATGAACCTTAAAAGTGCACAAAAGAAGTCATACTGCGTTTTTAAAAAAATGAGTCAAAAATATGCCTACATTGTACAGGATCATTTAAAAGTTCCTATATTTTTAATCGAATTTTAAAACGATATAACGGCATATAGTTATGTTACAAGGAGCGGTTTTAACAGTGGTGAAAAAAAGTAATAGTGTGTGTAAAAAAACTGTGAAAAATTCGTCACAGACGTGTTTTGTTATTATCTACAACTTAGTACAGCATTATTTTCATGTATCTCTTCAAATTTTCGTTGTATTCTCAGAAAACAAGAGGGCGTAAAGTTATGCTACCGAGTGTATAGCAATTCAAATTAATAGAATGATGTATACTGTCAATTTGTATTTACAAAATTACAAATAATAATCAAAGCATAACCTAACCTGAGGCATTTATGTGAAGTGGAATGTTACAGAACAAATATAATGAGTTGGTTATTGATTCAAAGTCAGAAGCAAGTGGAGACTTTTGCTCTTATTGCCTTGTGCGGGACAATTTACAATACAGGATTAAATGTTGTTTAAAACACCGAGAACAACCACTAGCAAGAAACGAAGAAAGCGAGTCCGACATCACGTCAATTTGCGCTTCACGTGCCCAAGAGCTGCACATAATCAACTCGACGGACGCAGCAGCACAACTGCACCGGCCCTATTGGCTGTGTGCATGTTTCGGGTTTTAATGCTCCGGGCGGGTGAGTGAGTATCCGTTCCCGATTGCCACAGCTGCCATGTATTGATAGTCAAATTTATCAACTTGTTCCACTGCTGCTGGCACCGTCGTTGAGCCCGGCTGACCTCGTTCCGTGTCCGTGTCCGGGACGCGCGGGGGTTTGAAAAATTGAGCACGTCGAACTAAGTGGCGAAACTTTTGCGAAACGAAAGACGATGACCGACAGATCGACCGACTGTACGGACGGTGCGGATAGTGCGCAGGGCAGGCACCTTCCCGGCCAGTCATCGGGTCGAAAGTCATCGAATTTACATGATACTCCCGCTGCCGGGGCCATCCTTGAGATGCCATCCTCCTTTCCAGCTCCGTTGTGGCCGTGCGGGAGGTGTGGTTTCCGGAACTGGCCGGGATGGTCCGGCAGGGTATAAATACAAAATGATGTTTCAAAAACCTATTTCTATTCATAACGTTTTCGTTTCAATTTCATGCCACACGGCGGTGCAAAGAAGGAACCCGGTCTGGGTTCGGTGCGCATTAGTGGATGGGTGTAAATGTAGGAATGTCACTGTTTAAATGCATCTGCTATTCCGTGATGTGGCGCTGCTGCATTCCGGAACGATGACGAATGGACATTGGGTGTGCATTCCGGCAGGCACCGGCAAGCACCGGCGGGTCTCGGGAGAGCCATCGAGCGATTCCGGGCTGGTTCCGGGCTCTTCAACCCGAACACTGCCATCGTTGATTGAGAAGGAGAGCGGAAGGACAGCCAGGACTCGGGATGGGAAACAAGTACTGTGGCGTTGTTGCATGACGCCTGGATGGCCCACGCAGAGGAGCGAAGGAACTGGATGAAATTGAATTATGAACTTTGCTGTATCGTAGTGTTGTAGCTACATATGTTCGAATTCGACCCCGGACTCGCTCCAGCGACCACGTGGAGGCTCGGTTCTCTTAGGTTCTGAATGGTACGATGCAACTGGCACTGGTACTGGACGGACTGCAGATCCGAAGATCGGTGCAAGTAGATGTGCGTCTCGCATAAAACACTCCCCACCGGTCGAGGACCGACCACTACCGGGCTGTGAGTGAGTTTCATTGCACGCCGGTGTGTTTTTCTCATTTCCACACCCGAAAGCTTCCACCCTTCCGTCCCGTCAGGCACCCACACACACACACACTCACTCACACACACACACACTCACTCACACACACACACACTCACTCACACACACACACATGTCAAATAAATGACACACCACTTGCTGCTGAACGTGGCGCAAGCGTTTTGCAAACGGGCACGGGCGCACGGGAGAGTGTCATAAATTAATTTGCCTGACTTATTTTTACATTGTCGCTTTATCGCAGCTTCACACGTCCACCACCGTTTCGGGTGGGTGCGTTTGATCTTTGATTAGGGCCATCAAAACACTTTTGCAGCGCAACTGCCGGGGAGGGGCCGGCTCGTACGTGAAGATTCTACACCGACGGTTTTGGCTTGGGAATGGGGAGAACGGCTTCACTTTGGCCCTCAACTCATGCGGAGTGTTTACATGCTCATCCCGTTTTTGATAGATTGTTTGAAAAAAAATATGATTCCAAGCTAATTCCAATCTCTATTTCTTAAATTATAAAATCTTATATATAACTTATTTACGCTACGATATGCGTGTGTGCCATATCAGATGAGGATGTTGAGTCGCATCTCTTACTTTAACAATGGATTGACAAGGGCTGATTGATTTTTATCACGGGTAATGATTTTGCTTCCTTCTTGATGATACATGACGAGATACTTCAATAAAATATCTAGTTTTTTCCCTTAAAACTCCTCCGTACATGCACCAACATTTTTAAGATTAATTCATTATTCGTCTGAAAATGAAGTTAGATTTTCTTTCGTTCTGTGGAATGCACCTTTAAAAATATTGTTGCAATTTTAATATTATATTGCAATTTTATCTTCTTTTTATGTCTTACATGGCAGTATTATGAAGGGAGAATTATATCAGAACAGGATCGTTACGAAACATTCGAGTCAAGTTTCGTGACAATCGGTCTACAAATCCGTCCATATTTGGTGCAAAATGACTCGTTCTGTCTCTGTTAGCTATGTGGTATATAGAAAGTAACGAACGGCACAAGTAGAGTCTTTGAAGTTTCATATTTCCAGTGTTCAAGAGACAATTTGGATGGTACCATCTATTCAAACAGATAACTATGCGTGAACTGATCTTGTTTGTTGAAAAAAACTGACACGATGTCATATGCAAATTCGGAGTATTTCCTAGTTATTCTTATATTCTTATATTCTAGACATGTTTTGTTAGACATGTGAAACCCATTCATTGGTTTTCCATAATTAATAAAGTACAGTTAATTCTTTCTTATTGACATCACCAGATATCGTCATGATCAAACATTGTACAAATTATACATAAAATAACACAAGAAACAAACAACACACCTGACGTTCCGAACGAGATGGTCCGTCTTTGTTTTGGGCGAACAGTTTTACCGCTACTTTTAGTCTGAGGGCAGTTTCTTGATTTTTATTGCATATGCCATCGTTTGATCCTCGAGAAAACGATGATCGTCTGACCAGCAAGCTATGATTTCTCCAAAGAATTGCTGTAACAATCCACCTAGAAGTCTATATACGAAGATCACTGTCTGATACACAATTCAATATGTAAAATAGGATACCCTGCTAATTTCCAAATCCGATGATAAATGTTACAGAGTTTACATAAGTGCTTTGCAGAGTAGACTTATTTCGAAACTTGAACATCGATGCTTATCGATAAATCACGCTAATGCATGAGAAAGTTTAGTTAGGAAAATAAAAGTTTGGTTTGATTAAAATTTCGAATAAATACCATTGGCTGGAAAATATTTCAAATATTTTCTTATAAATTTCACCGATACTTGAGTAATTTTACTTGATGTAATTTTAAAATAACAAGCAGCCCTTCAGAAATGGCAAAACATTTAAGAATACAATCCAAATCCAGAATATAAATCAAATCCGTGAGTTGAAAGTAATCGTTAAAGTATGAGGTATAGAGAAAACTTGAACATAACAATAAAAGAAAGCATCAAAAAGCAATGAATGATTCGGTTGATTGTATCAGCATATTGACGCGTGTTTAATCATTGGTGATCATCGCTGGTTGAATCTTGAACAAGATGTTGATCAATTAGAAAACTGCACATCCCGTTGAAATTTAATTTCTGCTCAGTTAGCGCAATAGCTTTATATGCCAACTATACACTTATATGTGTAAATTTCAAAATAAATTAAACACATGCTAACGGAAGTGGAAATGAGAGAGTGCATCAATCCCGCTGTAATGTTAAACTTGCTGCAAATAACGAAACAATCTCGTAACTCATTTTTTTAATTTCTCTTCCTCTTCTTTTAGCCACCTCTTCACTGCTTCCGTATCTGACCATCCACATGCAAAGCACCGGGCTGACGGTGGAGGAAATTGCAATCATCTACTTGGCACTACCGTTCACAACCTTCCTAAGTCCGCCGATCACCGGTAAGTATAGAGAATGCGAAAGAAAGGGAACGAGAGAGAGAGAGAGAGAGCGAGAGTGAGAGAAAGAGTGCAAAAGTTCTGCTCAAGCATCCTCATCGAACATTTTCCGCTTGCCAGCGGTGCTCGTGCTGCTTGAAGTTTCCAGTTTGCTTGCCAGCGCATCTTATCAAGCGGTCCAACTGATAACGCGAACAATTGTGAACCTTTTCCGTCGAACGACCGCGCATCGGCGGGTGGGGGAAGGTCTGAAGGTTGGCAGCGGGCGAAAGGGCGCCCGAAAGCCGCCATCGGTAGAATAAATTTATATTTAACCGATAACAAGAAACTGTGCCCGGAAAAAACACGCCACCAACCGTGAGAACCGCGTTTGGTTCGGTTCGGTTTTGATGCTACTTCGGTGCTTCTTCAGGTGAAAGGAGAGCCGATTCTGTGTTGTTGTCTTTTTTTCCCTCTCTCTCTCTCTCTCTCTCGCTCCCGAAACGCCCCGCCGCCCACGCGGTGGGGCCGGGGCCGTTGAAAACAAAAAGCTCGCAATCAAACCGTTCACGGGTAGAATAAGTTTTGTAACAAAATAATGGTATAGGAATTAAGAAAACGCACACCAGGAACGCCGGCGCCGGACAGATCGATAAAATAAATTAAATGAAAGGGATGTGGTGGGCGTTTTGGGAGAGAAGGGGGGGGGGGAGGAAACCCGCGGCCAGGAACTGTTTGATCTCGCGAGGACGCGTCGTAGGAAGGTGTGTGTGTGTGTGTGTGTGCGTGCGAGTACGAAGTAAAGAAGATTTTCATCGCAACTCGAGTGCCTAAGTGCGTGAAATCAGCCAGAAAGCTTTACAAATTGAAACCAACCGTCATTAGCCATCGAAGGAGGCGAACGGATGGATGGATGGATGGATGATGACGGCGATGGAGCATGGGTAAAGAGCGACGCACCGTGCGTCGAAGCAGGCCGTGATGCGAAAGGAGAAGCCCAAATATCGACACCGCCACCAGACCAGGCCGCGGTTGCCATGCAGCGCAGGATGCTGTGTAGTTAGTTTTTGGCCGCTCTACCCAACCGGCGGCGGTGGGTGAATTGCTGAAAGTTGAAAGGCCAAATGTGGCCGTGTCGGAGTTCAGTCGGGAGCAGGCACGGTGTGCGTGTAGAGAGTGAAATTAATTATGTTTTTGTATAACGTAAATTAATCAATCTCACTAACAGCATGTTAATTTAAGCGAATACTAATAGGCAGGGAAATCCTGTGCCGTGCTCGCGCTATTAATTGAAACGTAAGCATCTGCTGCTGCTGCGTGCCGCGTGCGAAAGGGCGGCCGTCGCGCACCCCCACCCCGTTGTAACAGCACTTGGCGCTCCGGTCTATTCGGCTGATAATTGCATTGTGCCGCTGTTCGCCGATGTTCGTGTGTACTTGGCATCGATTAGCCGTCAGCCGGAGTGCGGACGCGCCCAGCATGTGTTGCAAAGCTATTCGTCATAATAGGGCCGGTGCATGCTTTCGTTTCATAAATTCCAATAATGGAAGACGTCTACCACATTTTGGATGGAAAATGTAGCTAAAATCGTCACAAAAAGCTACTCAGTCGATGGTGAGATATTGATACAGATGGCTCTAATTAACACTACATCGATCGGGCTTTGTGACGATCGAAAACTCGATAATCTCGATCGGTAGTATGACTTTGTTAGTTGTAAAGATTACTGCAATATGACAGGAGCAGGATACGATGCAATTATTATCTTGATCTTGAAGAATGTTTCTCTTTTTTCTCCCTTTGCTTTCCTGCTGTATTGACGCTCTTTGTATGTGTTTTAAATTTACAATTTATTTCTTGATGAAAATGACTATAACTATTGGTGTCATGCAACAACAATGTTTTTTTAACTAATTTACCATTATTTTAGTAAAATTTGTAGTCATATCATAAATCATTCTTTACAAAACAGGTACGTTTTTACCAAGCCATTTGTGTAGTCGTTTTATATCTTCGTAATTTTCTCATATTTTTTGTCAAAACAAAATTCTGATTTGTGTATTGTAAACAGTCGAAACTTATTTAAAACGGTAAATGTTCGAATCAAGGACGAGTTTGCATATCATTTTTACAAAACAATAATTGATATGAAGCAAAACTGCAGTAACAAACAGTTGAGGTTTTTCTTTGAGCGACTTCAATTTTCTGCGAATTGTATTTTGAAAAATTTTAAGTTTTAAGTTCATCCACTACTAGGTCCTACTAGGTACTAGATTTTAAATTGATATGAAAATGTGTAGTGTGTTTCGTATTGTTTCTTCTTTTTGGTCATGTTCCCGATTTTATATCTATATGGCTAGAAGAGCATAAATGCTGTTGACATTTGATCATATTGTGTGAAACTCTGTAAATGAGAAACGAGTCATTGTAGCAATCTTTAAAATATCATATAATATTTATTATTAAGTATTCTACTCATAAATCACACTCGAGTACGTAGATGAAATATACTAAAAAATCATTTTTATTTCACCTTTTTTTACAAGTTTTACACAAGTGAACTACTTGTGCACTAGTAGTGGAAAAGGGTTATACAAACAAAGTTTCTTAATTTGATAAAGTAGCTACGATAATTGTTACTTTTGATATGAATAACATAATCTTTATTGCAGGCATAATAACGTAGTACGTTTTATTCAAAATTGTTATCAAAAATATGGAAACAATTGATCAAAATACCAAATATGTCAATAACATTTCTGCCATAGTTATCACGACTTGAATGAAGCTGGCAAAAACATAGAAAATAAATCTCTTCACAACATCACGAAAAAATAATTATTTGTTTTTGCTTCCTTATAACTGTGCGGAAAACATTATTTCTTGCCGCGATAAATAAATTTCCCAGTCTTTCCCACGCACCACCAATATCCCTGATCGAAGCGCCATCATTCCGGTGCATCACCGCCGTGGTCCGATGCCGAGGCCATGTGTCTTCTAACGTTAACGTTGTTTTCGTTGTTGTTGTTGTTGTCGTTTCCCCCTTCTCGGCAGGGTTCCTGGTGGACAAGTTCGGACGGTACAAACCAGTTGTCATCATGAGTTTGCTTTTAAATGCATTATTCCACCATTCGCTGCTGCTGATCCCACAGCAGGAAATACCTGGCAAGCTACCGGAAGCGTACGTAATGAGACATCCCGGCACGGGAAATGTCGAGGTGAGTGTTACAACACATTCATAATTCAATTACTCGCCAGGGGGTGTTGATTTCGTCAAAACTGTCAAGCTTCCCGTTGATGTACGACCAGCGTTCGATGGGGAAACCAGACCAGCAGCACATGGCCACGCTAGTGTTCCGTCCCTTGCCCAGGGGTGAAGTTTGATAATGTTATTTGACACGTCGGCTCAACGATGCGGGAGAAATTGGAATTGAAATTGATTTAAACAAAACTGAGCATAACGTTCGCTAAAGGTTGCATAACTGTTTAGTTTAAAAAAAAAGAAAATGTATGATATTTTGTTGCATGCCAATTAACTATTTGAGTTTATAAAATGTATTTAGCAATATGAACTTTTATAGTACAGTATTTTTCACCCGTTTTTAATAGTACACAGAGGAACCATCCAATCGTTCAAGATTGCACACCTTATATTGAAATTGTTATACTCATTCCTGGTGATTATGTATAGTTAAAAATCATTCAAGTCATTGTAATCATTCAAGTATTCAATCTGACACGTTAAACAGAGGATGGAAACCGTTTTTGGAAAATGGGTGTAACGATCCCAAGATTGGGTAAAACTAATTCATGTTAATCTGAGAACTGTTCAAGAATGGTTGAAAAATGCTGCATAATTGACCCTCTAAACTTTTTGTTGAAATCGCTTTAAAAGATGATTCAGTTTTCATAATGATCTAAGATTTTATTAATTTATTTCCAATTGTGTATTTCTGTTGCTCATATATGTTAGTTTTTATTTAGTTTAATGAGAAGTGTTTCGAATCATTAAGACTCTATAAAATTAACAGAAAATCTGTAACGATAACTTGTGTTGTATTGCTCCTGTTACTTTGCTACAAACTTAATATCTACATTCATAATTGCCGGATATATAAAGAGGCGAAATAAGTTTTAACGCGTATTATTGTTTACTTTTCAATCTAATATCTTGGTTAAAATTTCATTCTACTTCTTGTTTCTTTCAAACACGACATCGTCATAGTTGTCCCATTTCTAAAATTTCTTCAATAAGTCTCAGTATAACTTAAACTATAGCATCATCAAGAATACAATGGAGTAGCATTTGGTATTCATGTATGTTGTGTTGCTATACATTGATTTGCGCTTAAGAGATATGATAATATTTGCGATCAATGATGGGTTTTATTGCCATGTTCCTAGGAGTAAATCTTGTAAAACATATCTTATGGACTAAAATCCCAAAAATCCTGCCTTAAATCATGCTGCGTATTGATCAATACAGGTTTGGTGGTCACCCTGCCCGAGCCGCGAGTGTCCCGAAGAGGAGGAAATCGATATCGTCGTCGATCAATGTCTGGATCATTGCTTGCTGCAGGAGCAAAACCCCAAGATTGAGCTCGCCCCACCACCGACCGACTTGCCACTCGTCGTAACACCGAACGGCGACGAACCGAACGACCCGAAGGACGATCTCGATCTGTTCGTGAGGAACAAGGGCAAGAACAAGAACAAAACTGCTGACGTACTTAGCACAACTAGCAGTAGCAGTAGTAGTAGTAGTAGTAGTTCGAGCACTACCGAGCTGTACATAGACAGTAAGTGGCCCGGTAAGTTGGTCTATGGAGCATTGTGTTTATAACAATCAGTTTCGCGTCTCCTCCCACTCCCCCAGAGTCATTACTTAAGGAGCAACCGGAGGAAGAGGAGTCGGAAGAGAGCGAAGATGGGTGGGTAGTGGCAGGTAGTGGCGATTCCGCGTTCATCGTACTCGACATGCATCCGGATCTGGGGGAACCGATCGAGCAGCTGGGCATGGAGATCGAACACGACGACAACGCTACCGTGACCGACTTCAAGACGCGCTTCGGTGTGGCATTGCTGTGGAAGCAGGGCGTCAACGTGACCGCGCTGGAGGAGGAAGATCTCCGTTGCGGTGGCCTCGTGCTGAACTCCAACATGACGCTCAACAGCAACATCAAACTGTCCGAGTGGGCAGCGGATTGTATGGTGCAGCGGTGTCGCTTCCGCCGCAACGGACCGGACATCTGCCCGCCCGACTACAAGGAGAGCGACGACAAGATCTTCTGGATCTACTTTGCGCTGCGGTTCCTCGCAACGACGATGCTCTCGGCCGGTGTCACCATAATGGATCCGATCGCGCTGACCATGATCGAGAAGTACGGCGGTGACTTTGGCCGTGAGCGGCTCTTCTCCAGCATCGGGATGGCTATCTTCTCGCCCATCACCGGCGTGCTGATCGATCTGTTCTCGAAGGATCTCGGCTACACGGACTACTCGGCGGCGTTCTACACGTACGACATCCTGCTGATTATCTCGTCCGTGACGGTGTTCCTGATGCCGCTCGGGGAGAAACTGCCGGCGGATAACGTGTTCAAGGATCTGCTGAATCTGCTCAAGCTGAAGCACGTCATCATCTTCATTTGGTTCCTGTTCCTGTTGGGTAACTTCTGGGGCTTCATCGAAAGCTTCCTGTTTCTGTATCTGAAAGAGCTGGGAGCACCGAACTATCTGTTGGGTGAGTTAGAACGCATGTGTGTTTTCCGATATTGGGTGCTAAAAGCGGTTTATTTACCCGACTCTACTAGGTATCACAATTACGGTGGGCACAGTGAGCAGTATTCCGTTCCTGTACGGTGCCGGCCGCATCACGAAGGTGGTCGGACACGTCAATTTGATCGTGATAGCGTTCATCGCACATGCCTGTCGTCTAGTAGGCTATTCGTTCATTGAGTAAGCGAGATGCGTGCTGCTTCGGTTGCTTGGTTACGCAGGCAGAACTGTCAAAATTTGCTCTCACTCGGTAGGAACGCCTGGTGGTGCTTCCCGTTCGAAGCGATGGAAGCGCTCTCGTGCCATTTGATGTGGGTCGCTGCCGCTACCTATTGCGCTCTGCTGGCCCCGAAGAACCTGCTCGCCACACTGATCGGTGTGCTGGGTATGGCGCACTTCAGCTTGGGCCGTGGAAGTGGCTCCTTCTTCGGTGGATTCCTGATCGGTGAGGTCGGCACTCGTGAAGCGTTCCGGTACATGGGCCTGGTGGCGGTTGCCGGCGGCCTTGCGTACAAGTTCATACACTCCATCTGGCTGCGGAAATACGATAATCCAGTGAGTACCGAAGTTGGAGCGCGGGCAAATGAGGAAACGACTTAAGCTTCTTTCATCCGTACAGGATGCGGACGATGAAGCCGTTGAGAAGGGCGAAGCGGAGAAGCTGTACACCGATGGCGACGAGCCGAAGACGAAAGATCAAGGAACGTCGATGTCACAGGAGCGCCTATCGCTCATGATAAAGTACAATCAGATAGGCAGCCTGACGTCTTTGCCGCGCGGATCCCGGGTGAGTATGGCGCGGAATGTATCTTAATTGGAATTGTTTCGGTGACATGAGCACGGCCGAGTGTGTTTACGTCCCCTTTTACGCGCGGGCGTCCGGGCACCCGGATGGAGTTGACTTCCCCAAACCGGATGACATACTTATTCCGGCGCGCTCGTGTAACGAAGTACATTAAACTTTATAACCATCTAACAAGTAAGGATTTGGCTTGTTTGAGCGACAACTTGATTAAGAGACAGTTGTTTTTCCTTTCGCGCGATATGCTCATCTTGCTCGTTAGGTCGTTCGATTCCGTCAGCGCATCAAACGGATACAACAGACAACCATGCCGTGATATCCCAACGCGGCGGAACAGAAACCCGGCCCCGGCCGCGAGAGCGAACGATGCGCGAGTTATTATTATCAAAACACCTCTTATCGTTTGTTTACCTTCGCTGGTACGGCGGTACGAATGCCGATGTATAAGAAGCATTAATGCTTCGCCCATTTCCTGTAGTATGTATGGGTGTGTTTTATCTTTCGGTACATTTCTGTACCACCCACGTCTTGGCCCGGCCGAGATCCATGTCGTTTCAGGCGGATTTTCTAACGCGGCTGGAGGGGGTATACCGAAAAATAAAACACTCGCAAATAAAACTCACTCACCGGGAACATGTCGCGCGTAACCTGATAAAGGCCGCTGCTGAGTACAGTGGAGCGACCTGTCACACTAGCGAATGGCTCTTGTTTGTAAATTATTTTTCGTTTTTTTTTTCAACGCACGATTGTTGGTTTAGCTTTTGCCAGTTGCGTGTTACGCTCTGCTGCCGGCGTATTATTGCTGTTGCTGAGCAAGGATATATTTGCCGTACAGAAAACGAACAAAAAACACAGAAAAAGATCACATTCAGATAACAAGATGTGGGACAACAAGAGAGAATCTTTAGTTCTCTTCTTGATTGATATGATGCTTTAACTTTCGCAAGTGTCTAACTTGATATTGGCAGAAATATAGATATACTTCCAAGGTAGGAATGAATGAATGAAGTGTACACTATTTTCCGATGGTATTAACTATTGTTGAGTAGTAAGCATTTGGCCATTTCCAGAATTAAATTTATCTAATTCAATTCAACTGATGGACAAACCGTGTTAAGCCCCTATAGATTGATTATGTTCTGATAATTCATTTCAACTCAATTCCATGTTCTGATTATTCATTATGCTATTCAATCACATAATTTACGTGTATTCGTTTATTTTTATTATAGCATAATATTATAGCATTAACTACAATCCAATTTCCGCCAATAAGTCAACCTATAAGCCATATGACATGCTTTGATTGATTTTATCATGGCTTCAATTATGTTGTTGTTAAATTATGTAGCATTTCGAATGAAGAAATTGATTAAAAATCAAAATAAAAATCGAAAAATGAGCCGTAATTCCATATTTTAGTCAAATTTAGCTCCTTTATATGACCAACACTTAAACAATTTGTTCTTTATTATGTTACTTGATAAAAAATAAGTCGCAATTTTTAAAATAAATTTGAGGAGATACATCTGGTTCAAGTCTAATAATCTAAAATATTCTTCCCACTTCATATACAGCAGGTTTTTTTGTTTATAAAGATCGAGTTGCCCAAATAATCAAATTCACATTATATTTTTTATGAATAGATATATTTTGAGTTTTCAAAACGCAGTGGGCTTTGAATTTAGGTGCGTTTATTTGCCCATGAATCGATCGTTACTTCCCCAGTTCAACACGAAACGTTGCTTAAAATAGAGGTTCAAATAGTCCATTCCACCCATTTCAAGTCCATAAGCTTTCAATCGATAGTTTTCTATAGGGCTTACATCCTATTCGTCGAGTTCAAAGTAAGTTACACACTCGGCTAGATCACGGATTTCGCTCGACGAAATCCGTCGGGAAAACTAGGGGAAAGTGAACATCGTGAGATGCACCTGTCAATCTACCAAGGAAGTTTATACCTACGATTAAAGGCTTGACCAATTGAGTGCACATTTGGATTTTCAAAATGTCTTCACACACTACTTTAATTTACCAATAAAATACAGAACGTATCTGTTACACTTCAATCTTTTTAAGTATTCAGTATGCAAGTATTTCAAATATTCTTAAAATAAGCATTTAACAACGTTTTTGTAACGTTTTCAAGTATAATTTTTATTTGAATAATGAAATATTCATCGAACTTTGTAGAAGAGAATGCAGATGTTTTTACTAATTTATTGATTATCTAAAGTTATATCAAATTTTTCATTTGCCAAATTATTTACAATTCTAAAATACCACAGCAATTCAATTGTGATTGCATTCCATTACAAAGAGCTGTTTTTATGATTATGTTATAACAGATAAATAAAATATGTTTAAAAACATTACAAAATTGTATTCCAGTTCTAAATAACATTAATGTAAAATATTAACAGCAACATTTCTTCAAAAAGTTCTACCAACAACAAAATTCGTTTAGGATTCGCAGCTCAAATTCTCGCGGTTTCTTTCCATACAAATGGGGAACGAACGAATCGAGTGTGCGCGAGGTTCGTCATCAAAAGTTCGACTCGTGTGAACCCACCTAATGTCTGTCAATATGTTCATCTCGATGGACTTTACGGGCTGGGTTGCTCGGTGTCATTCTACTGGCATGACCAGCCCACATAATCAACATAGGCTTTATGTTGCATGATCGTAAGGTCATCGTGCAACTCATAAGGCTCGTCCTTGTAGCGGAAAACTATTCATAATTTGTAATCATCTATCAATAATTATAAGTTCATGTAACTCTCTCGCCAATATCGTCAATTTCAATGTTAATGTAGATACCCTAAGATATATGGTCACAATATGGTAGACAATTTTGGGAATAAAAAAACACATCGGCAAAAACTTTCCATGCTCAAAGTTACAAAAAAGTCCATTGGCTCCTAAGAATCACCCGTGAGTGCTAAGAATGCTAGATGCTATTTCGATTTAAACGTATTTGTTTGTCTCAAACATGTCCTGATCCTTATGATCACGAACCGATTATGTTGTCACGTTGATTGAATAACATTAGCTCCAACTCCACACACACACAAGCAATAACGATCTGCCAGACTCCCGGTACGTGGCAAAAGTTTGTCGATATTTCTCATGCATTATTGCGAGCGAGCCAACCGAACTCACGTCCTCCACCCGGCCCGGCCGGAGATACATGTAGACGATAAAGTACGAAATGTACCGGCGGCACTTGACTCGACTATAGCGCCGCTCCCTAATTCCAGGGCGACGTGAACGATGTCTTCGCCAAGCGTCGCAGCAGCTACAACATCGAGTTCGTGCGCGCCCAGAAGGGCGGCGGCAGCGCTTCCAAGGTTGGTGCCGTAATCGTAAAAAGCGATTGATAATTGTTATCCTTTCGGCTGTGGCCGGTTTCCGGTGTTGCGTTCGCAGGTGGACTTGCTCAAGTCGGCGGTCGACATCAACCACAAGGCGTCCCATCCAGGACTGCGCAAGGAGGGCAAAGCGTCCGATCAGTCACTCAACTCGAAACGTGCCGACAGTGCGCCTCGTTTGAATCAATCGAAGAACATCTCGCAGCCCACGCTGAGTGCGGTCGTCGATGAGGTAAGTGAAACCGGGGCCATGATGCCGCCCAACGAGACATTATGGGAACTGCGTTGGCGTTGGGATCTACCGCGTACGGAGGTTGTCGCAAAAGGGATGGGGAGCAAATCGCCAATTTCACTGTACGACTGTTCACGATTTAGGATCTGCCGTCGTCTGTGCTGTCGCGTCACAGGAAAAAACATCACCAGAGTGGCATTCTGGTGGTGAAGGCCTGCAGCCAGGATGGGGATTTGGATCTGCGCAATTATTTGCGGGTAATTTTCGGAACACCGTAACCCGGCCATGCTTGGTTGCATGTTTGCATGCATGGTTAAAAAATTAAATGCGCCCGATTGATCATCCCCCTTAATCGGGTTTCGATTACTCGATTCCATCGTCAATCGGCCGTGAAAATCGAAACCGAATCGGTGTAAACGCATTCGCTGGATGGAATTTCGTTTCGGCATGTGGCAGAGGAGAATGTGCATGTGGGGGAAAGGTGAAGGTTCACTCATGTTTGTAGATAAATTGGGACGCTCATTAGGGTGCATTTAAAACATTCTTATGCTACTCGTCGAATTCGAGCCTCTATGCTGTTCTGATCCCCCTTCTCATCTCAAACTTCCCACGGCATTTAAGGAAACGGAACAGCGTGACTCCATCACCGAAGGTGAGGAAGAGAACTACAAGCTCGAGCTGAGCAAAAAGGCTTCCCGTGGCCACGTGCTCAATGACATCCCCGAGCGTACGGTGGAGGCTGCAGATGCCGCCGGAGGGACCGCTCCGGTGACTCCGGCCGTAGAGAGTGCGGAGGCAGCAACCACCAACGGCACCACCACCACCACGAGCATATCGGACGATCGCACAAAAAATGACACCTCCTGATAGGCCCGGTTGGAACGGGTGCGCTCTGCTGGCAGGAACTATCAAGGAACTCATGAGTAGCCGCGCGTGGCTGTATTAGTGTCAGTTCACAATCGCGGCAAAGGGCCCCCGTTTCCGTCTCGATAATTGATGATGTGTGTTGCTTGCATTTGTTTTGCCTCGATACGGAACGCGCCGTGTGCAAGCCAGCGGACCAATTAGTATTGTTTGCGCCCATTTTCCCCGGGCTTCCGGGAATGAAATAATTAGCGCAAATGGCACACCATAAGTACAAGCCGTAAGAGATGTAATAAACTTGTTTTTGATTCCGTTTAGAAAGCAAGATGGTCGCCGTCGCTGTTTAATTGGTGTGAAAGTAACAAGT
This sequence comes from Anopheles dirus, assembly GCA_000349145.1. NCBI lineage: Eukaryota > Metazoa > Arthropoda > Insecta > Diptera > Culicidae > Anopheles > Anopheles dirus. Next base: position 1,051,035 of record KB672869.1, on the reverse strand, counting down.
GGTGTTGTTACGTTGTTGGTGTTGATTTTTTTTACCACGCACTGACCGTATTCCCCCCGCAGGTAAGTTCTGTAGTAAAATGTGGAGTTTATGTTTCTATATGATTGAAGAGCAAGAAAAGATGAAAAAATCTACCCTAAGATCTTGTCCTTTTTTATTAGGTGAACAACTATATATGGGACTATTATGCGATGTTTGTGTCAGATACGATGTTTGTGTTAAAATAAAGCAAATGGAAAATGAAATTTGGCATTAGATTATATAAGTTTTGTATTTGTTTTTGATTTGTAAATGCATAACTTATTCTTGCTATTGCTCACTGTACTGCATTATAGTATCGTAGCCGGATAGTCACTCCACGCTAGAAAGAGTGATTCAGATGATTTGTGTATATTGGTCCCACCGTGTGAAATCCTGTACCGCTATTACTACGTCATCCACAATAATTGCAAAATCATTATTGATAGCTTCAGAACAAATGGTTCAACTTTTAAAACACGTTCTGTTAACCATTTCCTTTACTTGCTTCTTTCACCGCTGAAACGTTGTGTTTGCATGTCCTTTTAATGTTGTCAATCGCTTGTATGAACAATCGAAAACTCTGCAACGTCAATCACACTATTAAAAAACGAACAAGTTTACCCGGGATATGATATGTTGACTGATGCAAAAATGTACATGAAGATTATTACCCCAGCATCCACCAATACCGCCATTAATTACAAATAATTACTAACTAACCCCCTTACTGAATAAAAGAAAAAAAACTATGGGTACTTTCACCTTTTCAACGATGTCGCACAATATTTTAAAGCAAATCAAATAGTGAAAGAGCTTGCAAATATCAACCTAGTGCCAATCCTGAAAAGGGTGGTCATAAAGGAAAAATTATTGATCTTTTATAATTAATATAATTAAATATATATATAATTAAATAATTATAATTAAAATTAGCCGATTATGGAACTCAGACGGACAAGTCTCTAACAGAACTTATATAATATTCATTGTTGAATAAAAAAAAAGATGATTTATGTTAGGTATTTTTGGCGTACTTCAATGAATGGGATAAGGTTTATAAAATGGTTCCGTTAGAATCTCATAATAGATAGTTTGGCTTTTAGTCGTTCAAACAATAAAAACAGACAAATCGTCAAAATTACCGCCCGTTGTTCTCTACAGTGCAATACACGCAACATGGCACAATAATCCATTATACTTACCGATTTAGCTGCCACGGAACGAGTATTTGTCAGCATTACTACCAGGAACGAGAACGAGCGGGCACACCGCACCGGCGGGCATTTAAATTTTATAACAATTTTTCATGTTTATTTTGTCACTGTCTGTGTATTACTCATGCGTTAGAAGGTAAAGGTTTGCCGTGGAGCTTCGCGCACCCACCTCCCACCGTAGAGCGCCCGTTTTCCCCGTTCCCGCGTATTTGGTTTTATGTGTACGAATAAAATGCTTGTCATTTGACCGCTACTGTATGCTTCTTCCGCGCCTGTGTGTGAGCGCTCGCGCACCACGCACGCACACTACCCACGTCCCTTTTTCTTAAACAGTTACTTGGATGCACAAATTTGAAACAATTTCCAAAAACAGAAAACACCACACACTACACGTACACAACGATGGTATGACGATGATCAGTGATCAGTGACAATGACGTTTGGTTGGTGGTGGTGGTCATGTTCGCAGACTTGCATTTTGGCAAAAATGTATGCTTTTGCTTTTGAGATGGTTACCGACCGGAGAGCTTTTCTGTGAACAAATCGCCTGAAACTGTCGGCGGTTGCTTCGATTGAATATTTCATTAGCTACCGCGCGTAGCTGCTAAAAACCAGCTAACGCTTTCGGAAGGTTCCTTTGATTGAAAGTCTGGTACATTCCTCTTTGCTCATTGCACTCTAGCAGTTTTTCTTGATTGCCCTAAAGATAGAGAACCCCGCGCGGAAGCACAGAGAGCACACTCGTTGTTTGTAAGCAATTTTTGTTTGGCAATTGGGATACGAATGTAAGCGATCGTCGCTCTGCTGTTGCGTCCTTTCGGTCGAGCAAGTGTGGCTGATTAGCTGTAGCAGTAGGAGTGCGAATGTTTAACAGCGCCACTCTCTAATGTAACTTCCCATCATACACACACACACACAGAGCGAGCGAGGTGCCTCATCTCACTAAACATCTCAACCGGGCCAAAGCGCAACGCAAAACGGTGAGTTATAACGCAAAAATGCAACACAACTCCTACAGCAAAGTACATACACTAACATTAACCCACACCATCCCACGTGTTTCAATTGACAGCGGATCGAATTAGTTCCTGCTTCCGTGCCCGACGGCGCGGTTTAACTTCCTATCGCACTCCCCCCTCGTTCTCCCCCTGCCACCCCCTCTCCCGGCCCTCTTCTGGAGCGTAAGCAAACGGAACGGAACGTAACGGAATGCTCCACAAACGGACGACTGCAGTTATCATTCAATGGAGGGATTGTGTGCATTTGAGTCGGCGGCAAACGACCAAGGCAAGGGTGTGTGTCCTTGTCAGCGTCTCTCTCTCCCTCTCTCATTCGTTTTTTGTTTTCTGTCGGCCCAACTTTTAGCGCAAACACTCGCGCAAGCAACAAGCCCGCCGCGTTTGGCGTGCCCACCGTCGGATGCGTTTCGGCGGAGCGTACACACCTGGGCACCCAAACACACCTGACACATTCGGTGATGGCTAACACAAAAGTATTTCCAGTCCAGTGCCGTGCCGAATGTAGGAATGCTTGCAGCAGGGATTTGCATGTGGGTAGGGTTGTTTTTTGTTGTGTTCGTTAAACTTATTGCACGATGGGTGGGTACGCGTTTCCTTCACTTTGTTTTTTTTTTCGTTTGTCCCCGTATATTAGTTTGGCCATTTTTCGTTCTAGTTGTCTTGCTATGCGTTTGTCTAAATGTTTGTAGGTGTGTGTGTGTGCGCGTGTTTGTTCCATCTATTATCTACGATAAGATGTACATTTGATTAAATCTTCTATTTTTGTAGTTATCGGAACGCAATTCATACTTAAAATACTGTTTGTTTCAAGCTCTTCTGCAACCAGCATTTCCGTTCTGCTTTTCCCACTGCCACGCAGAAGAACAGTGTAGCTCGCTTGCCGTTCCGTCAGTGTTGCTACATTAAAAGCACTATAAAGAAAGCTATGGTTGTAGTTTCGAAAAAGGTTGCGAAAAACGTTCGGTTACTGTACTGTACTGCGCTTTTCACTAGCGGAGGAACGCACCGGAGCAGGGGTGTGGGCGTATTTGTGCGTTAAAGGTTACTGCAACAGAAACAGCGCGTTCGGGTCGACTACACACACCACAACTGAAACGGCACGGGCAGCGGCGCTCTATCATAAAAGGTCCTAGCAGTAGTTTTAAGTACAATTTCCCAAACACTACGCCCTCACACCCCCATCAGGTGGGAAAAGGTGAAACAATTGCAATTATCTAAAACCCCTACCGTGAACGTGGAAGGAAGAAAGCGTTCTCGTTTTTAGTTTTGTTTCGTTTTTCGTTTTTATCAAATAACTTGGCAACCGGATAGGAGGGAAGTTAGAGTTAGCGCTGCTAGAGCCATTGTAAAGCTCACGGGAACAAAATATCAATCACTACCGCACGCTGTCTAACCCGCGCGTCTAGATAAATATGAATCCCGAACCGGCCGCTGCGTTCCGGGCGCGCAGTGTGTGCGTGTTGCTTGATTCTATCTGTTTTAGTAGTTTCTTTATGTTGGGGTCAGTAGAGTTAGCTTCTTTTGCTTGGAAGAGTTCAGTTGTATGATTTTTGTTTTGTTTTGTTGTTGTTGTTGTTGGGTTTTCTTTAATGAAGTTTGAAATTTGTAAGTATTTGTATCATTCTCTTGATGTATGTTATTAGTTTTCTTTTTTTTTGCTTTGTTTTTCACTCGATGTCAAGTAACTGGTATTTTAGCTAAGATTTTGGTAGCTTAAGAAAAAGTCGTATTTATGTTTTTTTTGGTTTGTTTGTTTGTTTGTTATTAAGATATCAATGAGTTTTGCTTAGTTTTCGATAGCTGTTTCACCGCTTCTCTCACTTTCCTTTCTCTCTCTCTCTCTCTCGCTTTATCTCTCTAGCTGTCTTGAAATTATTACATATTACATCTCTATCCTCCGTTATCCCACCGTAACGTTCTCACTTGCATTAAATTCACTTCCTTACACTAATATATGCATCAAATGTTGCTACTTCGTTTAATGAGATTCAAAATATATTGGCACATTTTGTCCACCATTCCACCGTACCTTCTCGGCCGCTTCTCAGGGACTATACGAACACATCGACACACACACACACGGCGAACGTGTGGGAAAACAACACTATGATATCATAATGATTAAACGCATAAAAAAAATCTATCTTGAAAATGTTTCCGAACGTGAAATTGTTTAACGAACGAAAAGAAACTCAAAAACATCAGGCGCACTCTCAGCTCAGATGTATTGTTCCGCATTGTCGATGGAAGAACGGCAAGTCTCTTAACAAGCACAAGTCTCTTAACACGCTCCTGCCCCCGAACAATCCTTCCGGCGCGACCCGCTCTGTAACGCTCTTAAATTCTGTGAAATCTTTTGTATCTATCTCAATATCGCAGCATTATTCCATTTCGGACAACTTGGCCCTTTGCGAACCTTTCGATCCTGCCAGGCGTTATCCTCGCTAGCGATCTCCGAGGTACCGGCCGGCCCTTTGAAGCAGACCGGTCCTTAATGCAGTGCGTGCAAAGGGACACTGCTGGTTGGGTGTATTCGCACCCCAAAACCGTACAGGCTCACATACCTTTACGATGGTCCACGGAATGGCTCAGCTGTCTCAGGATTGCCTGTGTGTGTGTGAGTGTACGGAAAGTTATTGGTTCGCTGGCAAACGAATGTCCCGAGAGGGAAACGGCAGACATTCGTTTTCCGACGTGTAGTTGTTTTGTTTTAACGAGTTACTGGCGAACCAATCACCGTACGTAGTTGACAAACCCGACTGAGTCTCGTGTGTGTGTCCCAGCTCGAGTTCGAGGTCCGGGTGCGGGTGAAGAAAGTTCTGGAATTCCCTCGACTTATTCAACATCAATTTATGTGCGGATGCTTATCGGAGTGGATAGCTCACTGTAGTTGACTATTGCTCTTTCTCTCACTCGCTCTCTCTCTCTCGCTCTAACTCTTATTAAAGCAATCTTTCTTGATACATATCTTTAATTTCCGACCGACCCCTCTTTGTGATTGAGTGCTGCTGCTCTTCTTTCGAAAAGCAAGCTTTCGATCAAAACGGAAGAAACGAATCGAGCAATTGCAGCTGGCGTGTTCTCGGTCGTAGTGTTCTGCAGAGAAAACGAGCAGCGGCCGGCACGTACCAAAACACACTAACAATACTTGGCGGTGGCGTTCTCGAGTGCCGTTCAAACAATGGAATTTTGCATACTTTACACTTACACTCGTTTAGGTAGTCGTAACACTAGCTCACTTACGTTTACGCAAGTCTCGTGCATGTAAAGGCTTCCTAACATGCGGGCGGGGAGTCTTTGGAGGGAGTTTCTTCATTGATTTAATTCATTACTTGCTCTCTCTCTATCTCGCTTTGTTTTAATGTTGCTTATATCAACCAACGGCCGAGCGGCCTGCGGCAGCGTTCGCTCCCAGCAGTGTTTGCCACATTCGCTTGCAATGAAAACAATCCCATATCGTACCGTACTGGGCGAGGAAACGAAGAAACGAGCAAACTGAACAAATAAGGTATCAATTTCTTCGCAATAAACCGCTAACCATACTTACACACACACGTGCGCGCGCGCACAGCTTCCATTTGGCGTCGGGTGCGAATGAGCCGCGATGAGCGGGGATGGATCAAAGGAAATGGAGTGCTCACCCGCCCCCAGAACTCACGCGCCCGAGAACCGCAACAACGACAACCCGGTGCGACACTCCGCCTCGGCATTACTGTATCAGCGGTGCGTTCTGCGAGTCCCCAAAGTCCACCGTGTAGTACATGTCGTTCTCCAAATTCATCGGCAGCGGCTTGTTGATTATCCGCTCCGGCTGAAGGCCCGCGTACGAGTTGGGCAGCTGGTGCGCGTAGTTGTAGTTCGGGTTCGTGTGGCTCTGGTGGTGGGGGTGGTGGTGGTGGTGGTGTGACTGCTGCTGCTGCTGCTGCTGCTGGTGCTGCTGCTGCTGATGGCCTTTACCGCTGAGCCAGTGGCGGTTTGCGTTGGCAGGCTTCGCACGGCGTCCGAAAATGGGAATGAGCTGACGGTGCTTGGTGGCGAAGTGTCGGTAGCTCTGGTGAACTTTGCAGTGACATGCGGTTACCTGGTGGGAAGGTGACAGGCGACAGGAGCAAACAAAAAAGGCGCAAACCTCGGTTATGGTTCATCGGTTTCTATGACGGAGCGTGTTTATTCGGTAGTAATTTGTGTGACTTCGAGCAAAAACGAGAAATTTAAAGTACTTTAAACCAATAGGCCGAAGAATGGGCATAACATATTGTATACTGATAATATTTCACCAATGATAGTTTTTAAAAAATAATAATAAAGACATAATAAACTAAAATGGATACTACATCCTTAGCGGGAATACAACTTAAATAATATGCCCATTTGCCACATTTATATAGGACAATTAAGAAAATTTTCTTTACAATGAATCACTAAAATAGAATTCAACTTTACCTACGCATTATAAACTATAATTTAATAATATAGATAGAGTTTGAAAGGCAAATTAAGCATGGTTAACGAAATGTATACTGCCAGGGCATATCAATGGAGGCGCATGGTTGTTCATTCACGAACAGCGATATTCAATAGTCGTTCAGCACCCTCTCACATTCGCATACGGCTGGTTTACACGATGCGTCGCTTTAGGCGCAACTGCAAGCGCGATCACTGTCAGTGCTGTCAGTGCAGTTGTCGATTTAACTGTCAAAATTTATGTTTTTCGACTTGGCAGACAAGCGCAACTTTATGTAAATGTGCAAACAAATATGATATGAGGTATGAGGCAACGGTATTGTGTTCTATGCGATGTGATATGTTTGTTTATAAATTCAACGAAAATAGTGCACAATAACCGGCAAGTGCGGCATTTTGAAATCTATCAAACTTTTGCGTTTACACGAAGCGATACGGATTTGACATCATTTTGAAGTAATGCTTCGTAAAAAAACGCCTGAAACCGGCATCGTGAGAGCCTTTATTATAGTATAATATTGTAATATTATACGTCCATTTATGTTGGGGTTGTGATTAGAATTACATTGTTTTCCTCGTATGTGATAACAATAATTTTAACAGTTGTTTGAAACGTGAGGCATTCATGACCAAACACTGGATTATTAGCTACCTATATTCAGGATATCATAAACGATAGCAACATTTTAATTAAAGTTAAGTTAAAATTAAAAGTTACAAGAAAATGTTCACAACAGAATCTCAGCAACTCAAACTAGCCTGATATTTTGTAATTCTATCAATAATCTGTGTTACTTCTACACAAGTATGGTCGAAAAAGAGAATAATACTGATTAAAAATATGCTCAAAACTACTTTTGCTTCGTTGGCTAGCTTTTTCTCTACAGACACGTGTAATTTGTCACTTTTTTCAACGAAGTGGGGTTTGTGACAAAATCGGAATATTCAATGCCAACTCTGTTTCAATACAAAATGAGCTTTTAGTAACATTTTACAAATTGAAAATAAATCACTTCTAGCAAAGCAAGTTAAATGTGTAAGAAATCAAGGATAACCAATTCCACACATGCTATTCCACACATATTGGCTCTGTATCTGCAAACACATTTGTCTAAAATTAAACATTTACAAACCCATTTTTTTGCAAAGCTGCTACCTAATACGAATACAGAAATTCCATAAAGCACACTTGTTTTTGCAAACCCCATAGGATCTTAAAACATTCCACCATCTAATTGGTGGTGTATGTGTCCGGGGAAAAATAGCCTATGATCGATGGTCATTCGAACCTGGACAAACACACACACAAGTGCACAGCACTGGCAGCACACCAGTGCAACAGACGAACATAATTTTTATTTCCCCCGAGTGGAAGAATGGCCGAATCGGCAGGGCGAAAAAGTTATTATATCCCGTGCTGCTGCCGGTGCTGCCGGCTTGTTGCTCGGAAGCGCGCACGGCTTCCGCATGCTGGTGCGGTTTGCGCCAAAGTTATTGACTTTTATCAGCAATCGATAGGCCCGATAACTAATGAGCGCCGATGCCCACTCATGTTTGCGGTGCGCGTCCCGACGAGTAATAAATTGCCGTTTTCCGCCACTCGCCGCCGCCGCCGCCGCCGCCGGGAGAAAATGGCATCAAATGCGATTGATGGGACGTGTCCCGGGGCATTGCGAACGTTGCGGTGTTGTGTTGTTGCAAAAGGAGTGTTGCAAAAACGCAACGGGGAATTGGAATGCACGTGGGAGCGGGCGAGACATATAAACACACACACACACGCATCTAACCTAGCGAGCGAAACAAAACAGTACAGAAAAAACGTGAGAAACGCGTCTAGAACGTCGTACTTACCACGATGGCCACTATCAAAATGGCGGTGGCGAGCGTGCCGGCCGCAATGTACGCGTTGTGGAGCTCGATCGCACTGTTGTGCTTGCCGGTGTGGGCCACAACGCCGTCGTCCCCGTACATCGTGCTGCCACTGATGGCACGCAGCCCGTTCTGATTGGCCAGCGTGTCGGACAGCATCTCGCTCGAGCTCACCATTGTATCGATGACGAAGTTTTCTGTGGAGCAGGGTAGAGTCGAATGCGAAGCGTAATGATATCATAACACCCGGGAGATTAGGAAAGTTTCTACCCGAACGCGCCAAGGATGTTTCGATCGACGGCCAAACGGATGGGGTGGGGGAGGGGAGGTGAAGTGGAAAAAAAGCTCAACTCGAGAACTGAACGGGACTACCCAGCTCCCAGGACGACCCAGTGGATGCGAAGTGGCAACTGTTTAATTTCGCCCCCGTGCGAAACTTTCCTGAAAAATGGTTAACTAGCTTTGGGCATAATCCACCCGGATCGTACTCCAATTTGTTTCGATCCTGCGAGAATTCACCTCAGGAGGCAGGATGTGAGCACGGGGAAGAAAAAAAAACGGTATGAAAATCGATATTCGATGGGACACTCGGTCGGTGGCAACTGTGGGCGCAGGACATGTGAGAGTCTATGTTTTAATCAAATCAAAATGGAAATGAATGAACGTTCTGATGAGTGTAATTTACCCACGTAAAGTACATACATAATCTCCATCAAAATGTAAACTTCCGGCCTGGTGCCATGTGCAAAACGTTACGGTTCCACGCTCAGTTCAGTTCGCTCTGGTCGATTGACAGGGCCCTCCCCAACCCCGTTTCAAATGATAATTTCCATATCGCATCATCCGGTGTTCGGTGTTCGGTCTTACCTTCGCACATTTTTCCGGTAAATCCTGGCCGGCAGGCACAGTAGAACGATTCCTCCGTTGTCCAGCAGGTGCCACCGTTGGCGCAAGGGTTCACGTTGCACAGCTGTTGTAGATGGGGAGAGCCGAGTGAAATTGTACGTTAAGGTCCGTGGGAGTCAAATACGTGTGGGTATGTTATGAATACGGTCCAGCGGTATTACCGGGGGCTTTTTTTCTTCTTCTTCTTCAACCTTCCCACCCATTCTTGCTCAATCTGGTCCCTTATTTAATGGCCTGACAAAGGGTTTCGATCATCTGGTTTGCATTTTCTATGACCCTTCCGAAGTGTGTACCCTGCCTGGGCCGGTTCTGGCGCGTTTGCCGGACCTGGTATGGCCCTGATATGGCGGGTGCGCGCGGTTCACTTCGGGAGGAAGTGGACGGAGAGAGCCACCGGCAGGATATTGGACGCTGTTAGATCGAATCGATAGGTATCGCTCTCAGGGGTTTTGCTTGGTTGATTCTTTGGGGTTTTTTATTACGTCCTTTTAAGCATGGATGAGACCAAGTCTCACCCCGTCTCTCTCTCTCTTTCTCTCTGTCTACATTTAACGCACCACTTGGTGCGTTCAAAATGACCGTCATTAACTCGGTGTTGTTTTTAATATGTTTGTGTCACATGCTTGCTTGTTTCGCAATTTATTTTTTTTATGAGCGACAACAAATGGGTACCATGAGAAACGTTCGGCATGAGGGTGAATTCATGAGCACGTTCCAACGTAGCTGATAGGACTTTTTACAAAAACAAAGTATAGTATGAATGAATTGGATGGATCTATGGATCTATTGAATAGAGAGTATTGATAATTTAATTTGAATTAGATTAGATAGAGATTAGATCATTTAGATTTAGCATTGGTGAATGTCCCAAGAAATCTGTCAAAATTCATGAATTCTTAAAAAACATGAAACACATCAGCTATAAACAAGAAATGACTCCAATTCCTTTCTATCTACTATATTAGTGATAATGATAACGATAAGAATATAACAAGCTCTGATGAATGATGATAAATTCATGATTGTTAAGATGAATTTTAAACGTGTAAATTTGCATGAGTTTGCATGAACCACAAAGAGACAAATTAATGAACAGAGGCAAACTGGGCATCGAGAGTATAAAACATGTCCTCGAACATTATCCGAACCAATTTCAGTTCGTTTCGTTTTTTGCAATTCATCAAGCTCAATAAATATGACTGGGAAGTTATTTTTTTATTCGTACTGGATCTAACTTCATTTGTATTTCAACGATAACTTCAAATATTTATATACATAAAAGTGTAAAACGTTACATATGACTTGCTAAAACTATTCTACAAACTATTCTAAAACTATATTTAAAGAAATTCGACAAGTAGGAAGACTTGCCACATTTTTTGAAGCAGATATTAGGTGGGTTCACACGAGTCGAACTCTGCTCGAATTTGTACGATCTGCGAACTTTTTTTTGTCAATGTATTAGTGAGTCGAGCTATGTTCGGCGAGTCTGTTTCAAGCAGAAAAGGTTATCCAGTAATAGTGTGCCTGAAGTTCGTCATCAAAAGTTCGACTCGTGTGAACCCACCTATTAAATTACAAACAAGAGAGGGAACAAAATTAGGATGAAGATTTACTTGAGTTAAAAAAGATCGTGTTAAAAGTGATCTTTTCTTGATTTTTTTAAACAAGAATTGAACAATTGAACAAGAATTTAATAAATCAATAAATTGAATAGAATTAAGTTTCAAATATGGGTGCTCATACGGTGAGACCGGCACCAGAAACTAATCCGAACCAGGGAGAGCGCTAGCAAAGAGTAGAAAACCGGCTGGTGGAAAAAATATAGTAAACCGTTCGACGACCGCATAGGTCATTACGCCGAAAAATGTATAGAAAAAAACTATAAACTTTGTGTTTTTACAAGACAAAACAGAAGAACAAAACCATTATTGCGAAATATTATTTTTATGTTACTTTGAGATAGGGGAAAAAACATTGTCCTGCCTATAATAACTCGAAGCACAAATCTTCCATTGAATTCCATTGGATCGCTCAAAACGCAGTCAATTACATTTACATCGAGATTCATAAAACACATAGTTACAGTAACATTTGTTATCTTCCTGCTATGATGTTTTCAAAGCCCTGACGAAAATAACAAACAATGTAGACCAAAAATAACTTTTTATGCACACTTTAAACATGAAAAAGCGACCCCATAAAATCGTTGGCGCCTGACACCCCGAGCGCCGAAAACAAACCTCAAAAAAGCACCCATCGCTTCTGCCACCAGCGAGCGCAAAGCTGTTAAAATCCATTCCGTGACACGTAAGAACAAAACCATTCGCCGGGATGGATCTGATCTGTGTACCCAGCATGTTAAGGCCAACTTTAAGCCGCACCGCACCGAACCGCGCCGCGCAAGGAGCAGAGGGCGAAAAATGAGGATGGAAAAATCAACAAGCTCAACCAGCTCGGCACAGTGGCCGGCGGTGTCGGGGGCTTGGATGCCGGGCCGGGGAACATGCTCCGATCTGGCCTAGCCGGGCCCGGCCCGACGAGGAAGGCTTAAAAGAAAGGCGGGCGAGATTAATTGGTTCGAAGCCGATAGCAAACAATGTGTCAAACCAACTGAAAAAGCTGATTTCAATTCACGGGAGCTTAAGCGATGATATACCGGAAAAGCTCCGGGTCTCGTTTTGCGATTCATGTTTTCGCTAGTGTTTGGAGCGGTTTTCGTGTTATTATTATTTTTATATTAGTATTTACGCTTTTTGTAATGATCGGGGGCTTCCCTTTGATCCGGCGGCAAACACTGTAATGCAACGTTAATGTATGTTTCGCTCGGTCCGCGATGGGCGGGATGGGTGGTGTAAGGCCGCGAGGTTTCGGAAATGAAATGTGGCACATAATCGATGTAGCGGGCGAGCGATGGAGCAGAAATACAAAGTATCGCATATCGCGCAGGTTAGTTAACCTGTAGAGGGATTTCTACATTCACCGCACGAACGGCGAACGGGTGCAATAAATCATCGCTGATGAAGATGGATTCATCAAATGTTGATTTGTATATCACATACCGTGGGAGCATAAAAAGGGCTTCGTGAAGCGGAATTGTAATGCACGTTTCTATGAGCGAAATCAAATCGATTGAATGGGGACCTTCATGTAACCACGTTTCGTGGAATAATACTAACATTGAAATTGCATAGGCGAAGCGTTGCATTATGGAAAAGTTACTTTCGAAAACCGATAGCAATTACTAATATTCAGTTGATGTTTCCTGCAGATAGATCGCTAAAAACAACTAAAGCGACTAGTTTTAAGTTTTTTGTGTGAGGAATAGTAGCTGAAGTGCGTACGATTTCATTACGAGTAAATTAATATTTTGGAGAAATCCATTAAACACCATCTACCATCGAGTACTAGTAAACATGCAAATAGCACATGAGAATATAGCCACAATATTAGCAACAGTCGAAGTATGTCCAAAGTCTAGACAATGGTGTTGAGGTATTAATAACTGGGTGTTTTTTCAGTTGGTTCCAAGTTACAAACTCTTCCAGACGTGTCTAGACGACGTAAATTTAAATAATTTGAACTACTGGAAACGAGGCCAATGACACATATGATGTAGATGGCATATCAAATATTTCCAAGCTCTAGAAACAGAGTTCAAGTTGCATAACTTAGCAACGAAAATAGTACCAGGAATTTTTACACTACACTACTCGGTACCTACACTACACTATCCTACACTATCTAGGTACCTACATTTAGCCGCTTTCCGCTAGCAACCAGTACAAAATGAAGAATAGCAGAAACTAGGTGTGCGATCTCAATTGGAATAACATAGTTTGTGGTGACCGGAAATGTTAGAAAAAAAAGCGCTAAAATGTAGGTATCTGCAGGCACAGACTATCCTTAATGAGCTTTGGGAAGCGCTCGACCACCACCAACCTCATCGAATTTGTGAGCCTCTGCCACAAGGCGATCGATTCCGGTCTACAGGTTGACGCTGTCTACACGGACATCAAGGCAGCCTTTGACAGCGTTCCGCACTTCCTGCTGCTAGCCAAGCTACAAGCACTTGGGCTCCCCAATTATATGCTGACTTGGATGCGGTCCTACCTTAGTGACCGTACGTACCGCGTAAAAATGGAGCACTTCATCTCGCGCCCTATCAAAGCCTCTTCGGGAGTGCCTCAAGGGAGCAATCTAGGCCCGCTTC
>KB672869.1:977968-1032549 GCA_000349145.1 Anopheles dirus | reverse complement strand
TCTTTTACAGTAAGGTAATGATACTGATAAGAAATGCGCTTTTTTATATTCACAGTACATCATCACAAATGAATCAGTGTGTACCGCACACACTTAAGCCGTCCATATAAAGTGGCCGTATTCGAAGAGATGAAAAGCACCGAAAGACACACACACACACATATATTCATATTTATGCGGTACGCGATAAGAATCCAATCCCAAGTGCTGCTAACCCACCAACGGAAGGGACGTATACGTACGATCGTGTCGAAAAATGTATAAAATATTTACAGTAACCTGTGCTGTGTATGGTTTGTTTCAAATCTCTCCAACGTCAAAAAGAATGAGCCGAGCACCGTTTCTACGGACCGGGTTTACTTTTTGCTGCGTTAAATGTCATTCAAGGTGCCCACGCAAAGGCCCCATCCAATCCTATATTCACCGATTATTTAATCAACACATTCTCGAAATGGGACCGTTGGCTCGATTTATAAAGTGTCAGCTTTCGGCGCACATTCATGCAAGGTGGGCGTGTGAAAGATGAGCGATACAACAATCCGGCATCCGGAATGAACTTAAAATTAACACCATCATAAATTATCTGCCACCGTTTTATGAGGAACGAACGTTCCTTACATTAGGGGCGATTGAAATTCTAGCTGCGTCGCTTGATCCCGCCACCACCGAAACGGCATCGCTGGAAAGGGATCGCCGGGGCCGAAAGGTTGATTTTCTGTCCGCCGCCGCCGCCGGTGAGGGCGGGTTATAAAAAAGCAATGGAGAAGGCGACCAAAGAGCAGGGAAGAAACGCACGGCGTGTGCGTTGGGGTTTCTTTGCATTATTTTGTGCGATCAGAATATTCCCTGGAAAGCGGGAAAAACATTCGCAAAACCTCAAAGTCCAACCTTTTCACGAACGAAAACGTGTGGCATAAGAAAACACGGGCCGGACGGCAGAAAAAATAAGTTTCGTTTTCTAAAAGCCGAGAGCAGGCCGCATTGAAACACACACACACAAAGCGAGAAAAGCTGCGGGCTCGTTCGGAAGAAAAAGGCTTGGGGAGATCGTCCCTGTCCCAAAGTGCGATGGCGCCCGAGGATGGGTGAGGGAGCGACGCACGACGCACGGGTGCCGGAACATGCTGCCACACGGAAGAATAACAGGGTTTGGAAAATCTTTTTTCCTACGGTCGCTGGTTTACGGCATAAAGAGAACAATATATCTCACCGGATAGGCGAAATATTTTCTCCCATTTAGGAGGAAAAGTTCAGCCGCCGGGCGCGATATACCGGTGTGTGTGTGTGTGTGTGTGTGTGTGTGTGTGTGTGTGTGTGTGAGAGTGTGTAGCCTGGCTAAAGTGGAAGCTGAAAATGGACGCCCGGCACACGGCAGTGGATCGAAAGCACACGGCATACGGCCGCGGGACGCGAAGGTGACGAATGGACGAAAGAGTCCAAACAATCGAACCAAACCGACAGCACGGAACCGGCCGTGCACAAGCGGCGCAAAAAGAGTGAAGGAGAGAGCGAAAAAACGGTCGCCAGGTTCGGGTCGCAAAAACGGAAACCGGTCGGTCGCCCTGCGGTGGTCAGAATGAAATAAGACGAGACAAAACCGCGCCCTGCCGGTGAGCGAGAAGAAAGAACCAGTCAAATAACGAAAATAAGTGATTCCCATTTCCAGGTCCCTGGGTAAGCTGATTTATGTTTTAATCCTTTTTTCCGTTTCCACGCCTCCGCCTCTTCCTCCTTCTACTGCTCCACCCCCTTCGGTCGTGTGTTTGGCTTGTGCTGCTAGAAATGAAAATGCCATCGATGGGTATAGATGGAGAGTGGTGGGAGGAGAAAGAGTGTTGGTTCGCTGAAAGTAGAGGCGCACCGAAAAAAAAAAACGGGGGGACCCAACGAAAATGGCCACGGCGGTTGACTGCTGCACGGATAAGTCATCCGCACTCATTCAGTGATTTGATTTGTAGCACGGTCGGTTGACGGCTCGGGTACGCCTGGCCGGTTTGCGAATGGAACCTCCGGTTGTTCCAGTTTTCTCCCGGCCGGGAGGTAGTGTTTTTGCTAGCTTCTCCGGATTTGCTGGTAGTTTTTTGACTGCTCCGCACGGGGTGGGACGGGGGTTTGAAGCTTTTGGTTAGAGCTTTAGAAACGTCTAAACGATTCCCAGTGAAAGGTACACGAAGCAAAGGAGCGAACAAATGTACTCCGCACAAGTACACGCCAGCGTACCCAACCATGTTTAGCATCTTGATTCGCGCGCGCGGAAGCAGAAACAAATAAGTGCGCCCAGCGGCACGGCACCGCCGATGCGGATACGCCCGATGCAGCGGATTAAATTAACAACAAAGTCATTAAAGTTTAAATGGAGGCGCCCAGCCCGGCTCGCGCGATCTTAAAGCGCGAACGCATCCGCACACCGCACCGGCGCGGGAGTCATGAATTTTAATTAGTTTTCAGCTGATTCCGTACGAAGATATAGGATCATAATTATTCTACCCACTGCAGGCAGCGCGTCTCGCGGCGGCGACTTTGGGGCCGAAAAAATGCTACTCGCGCCTCCCCCGCAGGAAGTTGTTGCAGTGTGATGCAATCGGCACCGAACCGTGTGCACTGCGCGCGCGGACGAGAAAGTTCTTCGTCCCGGGGAAGAAGGACGTCCCCGGCGTCACGGGCCGGCGATGTAAGACGAGCGCCGCGTTCGCGTAACCGAACGCCCGACGCCACCGTAATGGCGGATAACACGCCACATAAATCAAACTAAACGACAAGATAATGGAGTGTAGAAGGAAATTTGATGAAAAACGAACGAAGCGCAGGGGAGGAACCGCACGGAAACGGAGCAGGCCCCGAGGCGTTTGCCGGTTGGGTCGACAAAAATCTGCAGAAAGCTTGACAAACTTGGCGATAAAGTTTGCGAGCGCGTGCATTGACGGAAGCCGGAAACCGTTCCTTTGCAGCCGGATATCCCCGAGATGTTGCAGCAACAAATGAAACCGTTGGCAAGGGCGCGCGCGCGCGCGCCCGCTAGCTCGGTTGCATCTCGGGACGCTCGGAGAGAGCGCGTGCTGTGTTTCACGTGTTTAAAATTTTAAATTGCATTAATAAAAGAAAAGCTGCTGAGGATTTGCAGCGCTGATGGGAAGCCAATTGGGTGAAGCTGGAGTCATTTACAACGAAACCTACACCGGAACTAAACAGGATAAAGATGCTTACGTTATAGTTATCGCTTAGTGTTTTTGATCGTAAATTCAAACCGATCCCATTCTAAATAGAGCTAATTATTGTAATATTGTTCAAATATTACAAATTCATAGTGTTACGATACGAAGAATTCATCAATATTGTGTGATACATTTCTGCGAACCTATAGCTACGATACACAATGAATAATGAATGCATAACATGGATAGCATAAGACCATCTGTCAACTAATATTAGGATAGTACGCCTTCACGCCATACAGGCACGCGAGATTGAGAGAACGCAGTGAGCACGGTGTGCTGCGCTGCAAATTTGCTCAATTCGTCCACTGAACCGTATTATTAGGCTTGCATTGTTTGCACATACCGTTCGCGGAACTTGATTGCAGTCCGGTCCGTTCCGGCCGCCGGGACACTCGCAGGTGAAGTCATCACCGTGGTCGATGCATCGGTGGCCGTCGGGGCAAGGATCGTTGGCGCAAAAATCGACCTGCAAATAATGAGAACATCATTAGTGTTGTAAATCGAACGTGAACGGGGGCGCTTCACAGCATCCGGGACATCGGGCCGCTCGGTAACCTCCACCGTTTGTCGATTGCGCCGCCGTGCTCACTAGACGAATAATTAAAATCTTCTGCACAATTAATTCTGGACGACATCGGTTGGCTGGCACCGGCTTAAAATAAGTTCCCCCGTGCCGGGAGATGATGGGTGCAACACATGGTGCCACACTCTAGCACGCGAAATGATTGCTGCTCATTTGGTGCCAGCAACTGCTGGCTGCCGTGGATAGATTGCGCAGCTCGACGCGAGGTTCCTTGCAGGCACTAGCTGGGAAGCAGCAGCCGGCAGTTGCGTTACGCTCGAGTCGGGCTTACCTTAATGTGGCATCGTTTGCCGGTGTAGCCCCGGGTGCACTTGCACGAGAATCCGCCGATATTGTCGATGCATTGGCCGCCATTGATGCATGGATTGGACTCGCATTCGTTGTACTCGAAGTTGCACAGCTCGCCCGAGAACCCTGTGGAAAACGGAAGTAAACGCAAAGAGTGTTACGCGAGGAAAAGCTACAGCACACCCACCAGGGGCAGGGTTGAAAGGGCTCATAATGTTAATGTGCCATGACAATGAATAATTGGTACGCCCGCGGGAAAGTGCGAGCGTGCGGACGGGTTTCTTTGCACACACACACACACACCCGGGCCCGTGAATGCGAAGTGCTGAATGCTGAGTCAGGCAGTATTCATTAATGGTAGAGTTCTTGGTACAGCAGCACGATCGCATGTAGGTGAAGCTTTATCAACGCATCTGGTCCGCACTGGCTCGAGTGCTAATATTATTGCGTGAAATCTACCTGGTATATCATCTCGCCTTTTCTGAGTATGAGGAAACGTTTTTCCACGTTTTACCTTACTAGCGTATTACATACTCTGTTGGTGACATTCGGCTCTAAATTCAAAAGCAGATTCTAAAAATAAATTTACTCTCATGTCAATTATGCTATTAATCAACGTTTCCAGTTAGCTAACTAGATTACGAGGTTTAACATACCTAATCTGAAAAATAAACCTGCAATGACCGAATGTGATGAGATTTTGAGTTTTACCTATTTAACATTTCAATATAATTATCAAATACTATACGAGTTTATATAGGGAGCCACTTCACTATCTGTCATTTTGGCCTAAATGTAAACAACGTGAGATTCGAAAATGATATCTTTTGTTCCGAATACATTTTTTTTTTTTCGGAGAGTGCTGCTCCATATGAAGAAAAAGGTTATCAAATATGAAGAAAAAGGCTGTCGAAAGCCGTTGTATTTTGGAGGATGTTTTTCAACGTAACCCATTCAACGTAACCAAATTCAATTTGCTGAACAAATTTGCCGGAAATAGTTAGCATGCTCTAAAAGTGGCAATCTCATTTTGGAAGACAAAGGACGATAGGCAATTAGAGCCAATGCGATATGAAGCTGCTGCACAAACGCAAGAACTCATAAAGACTCTTGGAATAACTCAGCAAACGATGTCCCATCGATTAAAAGCAATGGGAATGATCCGAATACTGGGAAATTTAGTGCCATCTTAACTGAAGCCAAGAGAACTGAACTGAACTGATCTGAACTGATGTTCTGATATTTAGAAAAAGAACATGATCAAATGGTGGGACTGGCAGGATGCAATCTACTATGAGCTTCTATAACAACCAACCAAACAAAAAGATTCCAAGAGAGGTCTACCGACGACAGTAGGTGACTTTGAGCTAAGCATTGCGAGAAAAACGACCACAATACGAAATGTGACACGATAAATTTATTCTACAGCACGACACCGCTCGGAAAACGTACTTATCAAAACTGAACTGGGAAATCTTTGCTTCATATTCCAATTCATATCCGTTCCGATCGATGAAGCATGATATGGTTTGCCCAGCACTTTATTACCAATTGCGATGATGTCAAAAAAGAGTCAAACGCAATAATAGCGACCAAATGACTGCTCTAACCAATTGCGATGATGTCAAAAAAGGGTCAAACGCAATAATAGCTACCAAATGACTGTTCTAACGCGAAGGGATCAGAAAATCATTCGTGGGATGCGAAAAAAAATAGTGGAAAGCGATGGAAAACATTTTGATGCGTGAATAAATAACCAATTCATTACAACAAAGCATCAAATTTCGAATAAAAACACTACAAACTCATTTGCATTCCTAACTAATGCTGCTATAGACTAATGATGTCCATTGATTCTAATCTGTCCAGATGATCTATTTTATATTCCGAAATCGCGTTTAAATCACAGGCTACCAAATAATAAATAGATAAATGCTACTCTTCCAAAATGCTACTTCTTCTTCCAGACTGCTTCATCGATCGATATCTATTTCGAATAAACCTGATTCCATCGCTAACTTACATAATTGCACATTTGAATATTTCAAATGAATATGATAAACAGAAGAACGTGTTTACTGATTATCGCTCTCGGCACCATTCTCAACGCTCCCAGTTGATGTTGAGTGCATGGCTATGTTGGCAGTATTTAGCATGGGAACATAAATTTAAATACCATGCGGCAGAAATTAAGCACCGCACAGCCCATTGACGTGCGATTCGGCGAGGTTTACTTTTCCACGACATCGAAAGTAGATCTTAAAATTATGCTCGTCGCGGCGTGTATGTACCGCCGCCAGATTTCTCGAGATTGCAGTCCGCCGGGCGCGCTCCCGTATTGCGAAACGGTGCACAGAACCATAATTTCACGTCAATAACATCAATTTATTTTCCATCAGAAGCAAATTGAATTATTTCCCCCACAGACTTCCATTCCTGTGGGTACGGGAGTCGCGGCCAACTATCGGCTGATGTATTTCAGTGTGCCTGCATGTGTGAGTGCCACCATCGCCGTCAGCCTCGGCCGGGGAGCGCTCAAAACGTTGACTTTCCATTTTCCCGGGCCGGGCCTGCTCCTTCTTTGCCCGCTGGTGTACGGGAGAGAAACTATATTTCGACAGTTTTTTTTCTTCTTCTCCCTGTTCGCTAATACCATGCATCACGTCTTGTGGGATTTTTGCTCCCGTCCCTATTTTATCCCGCCAGCGCCAGCGGAAGGTTCAACGGACGGCCGTCTATTTTCGGCTGCCAATCTTTCAGATACGCTGAATATTCTATCTCGGGTGCAGGATCGCACGTTCGCCTGGCCCGGCTAATGCAGCTGCCCGGCTGCAAGGGCCGTTCAGCGTGAAATGGGATGTCTCTAGGGCACACGTACCGAAACACGCTCGGAAGGGGGGAGTGTTACGTTACACGCCGGCCTAAACCAAACTTACCTGGTTGACAGAAGCACCGGAAGCCGTCCTCCTGGTCGACGCAGATACCGTGCACACAGGGCGACGATTCACATTCGTTCAAATTGTGCTGACAAAGTGGCCCAGTGTAGCCGGAAGTACAATCACACCTGCGCGAATAGGAGAGAGAGAGAGAGAGAGAGAGAGAGAGAGAGAGAGAGGGCGACCGAAAGAATGGCTGATTAGTGCGGTGCTCGTCCGTGGTATGTTGTTATGCTAATTGGGTTGGAGGCTCCGATGAGATATTCGGACACCGCCGTGACACGGCACACTAACCTGAAATGGGTCGAATTGCCGACACAGGTACCGCCGTTCAAGCACTGCGATGGATTGCACGGATCCGACTCGAATTGACAGTTTTTGCCGGTGTAGCCTGCGGAGGAGAGAAAACGCGAGTGAGTGAGAGAAAAAAGAGGCCATTCAAACACAATGGATGGACCCAAAAGAAGGGCGAAAGGCACTCCAACCCAAGCGAGAAAGAGACACACACAGCGACGAAAAAGTGTCCCAGTTGGGTGTCTGACCTAGTGACTTCTGGAGTTACCTTCAAGGGACTGTAAATGTAAATACACACATCAAAATCGGTCCGATTCGAGCACATCCATCAACGATCAGTACGGTCCGAGGGCACGCCGAGAAACGGCGTCTGCCCAAGCGAGAGTACGCACTGGGGGGAGGCGAATCATTGGTCGTAAAATATTCAAATGGGACCCACATAAAACAAGGGTACCAATTCGAGCCGCCGCAAGGCCCGCACGAGCAGCACCACTACGAAAAGGGGTCCCGGAGTTCAATATTTTATCGATACGCGCAGCAGCGTCAGCCCAGCTTGACTGGTTCAATTCGGTGATGTATCGTCGTCAGGATTCGGGACCACCGAGAGCAAATGGAAAGCAAACACACAACAACAACAAAAAACACACAAAACAAAACACGCAGTATCCAATTCGCGCAACTACACCAGTAGAAAGCGATGGAGAAAGAGAGAACAAATCAAAAGCATAAAAACAAGCCCCGAAACTCGTTTCAAAAGAAACGCAAATGCAAATAAAACGCGCGGCGATATAAATTTTTATGTGATCCTGATTTTCGCCCCGCCACCACCACCCACCTCCACCCACCGGCGTCACAAATGCCGCGGACAGTTTGCGATTGTTCGAACGAAATTCATCGGCAGCAGCGACCGAACACATTCCAGGCGTGCCGAAGGATTTGTTTGCAATTGCGAAACGCCCGAAAAACACCGGCACATAAAGAGCGGGATTAGGCATTAAGCTTGTTTTACTTTTATTTATGCACACCGTGCTTCCGTGGTTCGCCGGGTGAGTATTTGAAAGCGTCGGTTTTTTTCTCTCGTTGTTCATTCTCCTCCGAAAAATAGTGTTCAACGTTTGATGCACGATCTGGGGTGTGTGTGAGTGTGCCGTCGAAGCTGGTAATGTTGTTGCACGCTAACCCGATGCAAATTGAGATTGTTATTGTGCGGTGATTGTGGCAATAAATGTTTCGCGCAAGTGTGGCCATGCATGTGCCATGATCGTTTCGTGCTCCCCCCTATCTCGAAAAAGGGTGCACCCGATCGATTGTAGTGTGTGTGTGTTTTATTTGAACAATGAGAATGGTTTTAGTGGCCAGCAGTCATTCAGTTATCGCGGTGAGGACGAACGTGACTTCGGTGCGCTGTTCGCGCGGCAACAGCAGCGAGAGAGAGCGATGCCCCCTGATGCGTGATTGTGGGACGAACGAAGGATGTGCCATTGCGCCTGCATGTATGTAGCGCAACATATACCGACAGGCAATATTTTCGTCCAATTTTATGGGCATGTGGCGGTACGAGATGTGATGCTCTATATATGGTTTAAGCCGTCCCATTAGTTATTCGAAGCACTTTCGCATTTAGTGCTGCGATTTGCAAATTCTTCTGCATCACGAACCTGTGTGCCTGTATTTGTTTATATATTTGGTATGAATAAATCTATTATGCGGTAGTGTGTATGTGGGAGAAACTGGTATAAAATATTCAGTAATCAATCGGCCATGGACAAAATGGCTCAGGAAAGTTGGTTTATTTTGATTTTTTTTGCATTTATTCACTCAAACAGAATAATAAAAGCGACAACACTCTAATATAAAAGTACAGTCAAAACGATTTTCAACACGTTGACTAAACTCGCTTCGCGCTAAGAAACATGTGGTGGAACAAGGATCAACTACCCTTGGTACAACGCTCGATGTTTGCTTTTGGGGCTACAGTATCTAGAAACCAGACGTAGAAATACTCAAGCATTGTTTATGGCTGGGTTAATTCAAGGTACTGTGGATGCGCCACGTCTACTGAAAAGGCTCAGCATTGCTATCCCGAGAAGAATGTCACGTAACCACAGGTTCCTATCAATTGCAAGAAGCAACACGAGATACGGCGATCATGACCCCATGAGAGCTATGCCAACTTGACCTTTCAGTATTTTGACTTCAACTGTTCGTTAAATTATTTCAAAGCGCGTTTGCGTTATGTGCCTTAATTAATTATTTTTTTATTTTTGTTGGCATATTTATTTATATGTTTCTGTGTATACTTATTGCGTCGGTGGTTTTGCGTATAATTATAATTGGCATAGCTTTTACAGGATTTTTCATCCATTCTTGAACAGTTCCCACAGTTAGATGAAATCGTCCCACTCAATGATGGAATCCTTCCTACCATTCTTGAAGTGGTTATTATCTACAGTTTAAAGGTCGAACAAATCGATTCAATTGCGTCATTGGAAGTTTTCAACATGACATGTTAAACACAGTGGGGAAGACCTGTGTGGGAAACGTCATTTCAAGAATGGGTGGAAGGATTTCAACATTGGGTGGGACGATTTCATCTAACTGTGGGAACTGTTTAAGAATGGATGAAAAATCCTGTAATTACTCATTTAGACCTTGTTAGTCCGTTGAGTTATACAGTAAACATAAACATAAACATAAAACTATTTTGATCGATTTTGGAGATGGGTTTCTAGAAACTTCAATTTTTTATCGGAAGGGATTCCTTAACCCAAGGATTTTCTTTTTTTCTATTAATAAAAAAGAGTGTTTTTTCGATCCAAATTTATACTTTTGACCTAACTTTGTAAGCAAACTATTCAATTCTGATTCAATTTTAATCATTACTATGCACACAGTTTTGTACCTGCCATTAAACAGGACATGCTCCCTGGGATAAAAGAGAATCGATAGAAAGGACCAAAGCGCTCCACGTTAAGTGTTAATATCTGCCAACATTATCGCATTAACAGTTTGAGGACTTGTGCATTACATTAAAAGTTACTCTAAAATGAAACTATCCAAATTACGCTTGGATGTTTTGCTCTTCTTTTTAATATAGCGAAACAATGTGATTCTAATACCTCGGATGTTTATGAGGAGGTCTCTGTAAATTAAACAACATATCGTGAAGATTCCAACGTCTCAATAGACCAGGCCAGCCCTTTTTTAAACTTAAAGCATAACGATACGAAAAGGCGTCTTTTTCTGAGCTACTGCTCCAAATTATTATTATTATTATTATTTATTTAAATGCAACATCGGATTAGTCAACAGATCGTTACAGGCAACCAAACACTAGACACATTATGACAATAATAAGCGCAGAAAATCGCGATGCAGGCCCACACACTCCTTCGTCGACACTAAACCCCAACAGTTATGGCACCGATACCTCACTTAGTGTTTGGTGGGACAAGCCAAATGTGATCTACTATGAGCGGCGGAAATCAAACGAAACCATCCGAGTAGATGAATACATAACACAATCGATGCATTTCAGAAAAGCATTAAAGGAAAATGGCTCAATTCACAGGTCACAGACACGACGAAGTCATTCAAACTGGCATGCATCACAACACATATTACAAGAAATAATTGGGAATGGTCAAATCAGACAGCTAGCCTTCTTCGCTTGCTACTAGAAACGTTATACGTTCAGACAACCACTTCAATTCATTGACTAACAATTGGATCGCCTTAAGAAACAAGTAAATTAACTACCAAGGTATTCGAATGTTGTCTGAAAAATGCTGATATGTGCCGTCAGATACCATGAACTGAATCTAGTGAATCTAGTTAACTGTACGCCTTCTATCGTATAGGTTTGCTTGCATTCACATGACCACGCTGAAGGAGTCCATATCGATAGAATAAAACTTAGGTATGCAGACACACGTAGTGTGATCGCAAGTAATGATTGTTATTATGCTTTTCACCAGTATGACTAACAATCACACTATGGTTGTTACTTTCAAGTATGACTAACAATCTAAAAAGTAAACAAATGTACAATTAACAATTGAGTACAATTGAGTATGACAAATGTACAATTCAATCTGGCAACTCTGGATCAAAAATTCGTGTAAATATGTAAAAACACTTGACAAACTAAACCATTTAATACACTTTATCAACATCCCGAACAGTAATGTCACATTTCTATGGTTATGACATTTCTATG
Organism: Anopheles dirus; assembly: GCA_000349145.1. NCBI lineage: Eukaryota > Metazoa > Arthropoda > Insecta > Diptera > Culicidae > Anopheles > Anopheles dirus. The sequence continues at coordinate 1,021,014 of KB672869.1, read as the reverse complement.
AATACACAACTATGTCTGAAACGCTCCAGCACGTATTGTTACAGGAAGAATAAATTAAATTTGACTAGCTGGAAAAGTTACTTCATGCGCAAAATAAAGTTTCACTCGTATACACTGCCGCCAGCTTTGGTTTACAAGTAGATTTAAATTGCTCGGGACATTCGTTTGCCATTTACAAGGACGCCTGGGATCGATTGGCTGTCAGTTTTGCTATAACTCTTGACGATGTGTCCTCCGTAGCAAAACGCTTACTGCAGCTGCACCCAACACGCAATTTGAACGCAACAATACACATGACTGTAAATCCACAAACACTTACCGTACGGGCACAGACACTGATAAGCGTTGCCTTCGTGTCCTTGTGACAAATCGACGCAGATTCCGTTGTTCGTGCAGGGCGAAGGGCTGCAGGCGTCAATCTCCTCGCAGTGTGTACCGGCGAACCCGCTGCAGCACTGGCACTCGTAGCCTTCCTGCAGCGCGCGTAAGGGCAGCAAATGATCAGGGCGGAATACGGGGGCAAAAAGAGGAAGAGAAAAAAAAACACACAGAGAAAAGCAAAGTGTGAGAAATCAATAGAAAATGCAACAATGGAACGCACCCTAGCCCCAATTGCGGCTCTTCTGCTTCTGGGGCGCCAGAATGAGAAGCATTTGCGAAACGGATGAAATCATTGCTATGCCGACGTCCTCATCTGCATCGTCGTCGTCGTTCCACGGTTCCAGCATTTCCAGCCACAGCACCAGAACAGTAGCAGCATCAGCAATGGCATTATCATCATCATTACCATGACAAATGCGGCAACATCTCGGCAAAAAGCAAATGCTGGACGCGCCCAGCGCGCGAAGGACAAACGTCCGGGCGCGCACGGCAGCATAAAATGTGCTTAATGCCTCGGCCATCCTCCGCATCGGCTGCGACAATCCTCCATTAATGAGGTCACTATTTCATTTCGGCCCATCCGGAACGACGACGTACGCAGCGGGGGGGCTGTGGCCGTGCGCATTCGGGCGTCATCGGTTTCCGGTCATGGTCAGCGGACATAATAAACGCTGATGAGCTGGCTGGATTGATTCGAGCTCACACTAATGCCACGTCGACGTGTGTTTCTCTGGTCTGTGCGTGTGTGTCTGGTTGCTTCTTTGTTTTGTTAGCTGAGTGCTTTTTGCGGGAAGCTGGCTGGTGCGGGAGTTCTCATGCTCATGCATGTGCGTTTTGCGCATTTTTTTTTTTCGCTTATTATTTCACGAAATAATCGCCGCAAATGGCGGACTCGGGATGAGGGCGCCCTCTTGTGGATGACGGACGGACCGCCGCTGGCTAACTTACCATGGAATTATTCGAGTAGCATACACCCTTTCCGGAGCAGTCAGCATTTTCGCCACAATTATCTGACTTTACGGTCACCTTCAGGCGAACGCACTGTTGGCCCCACTGCTCGGATACGACTGAAATGACAAGAAGAATTAAGTTAAAGAAGCCGGTCGTTACGATGGTCACCGATTGGGGCGCCCCACGTCTAGCGATGCTCTGAACCGTAACGAAACGAACGCGCCACAATAGAAATGACACCCAACAGCTCAGCGGTTATGGGCATGTCTGAGATTTGAGCGTCGGTTCATGATGGCATGTTTTATCGTTTGGAAACTTTGGTTCGGAAAATGGCTAGAGCGAAGTTAATGTGTCTAATTTTCACGCAGTTGCTCTGCTGCCGAGGCAATCAAATATGTCGTTTTACGGGACGTTTGAAATTTTGCGTGAATTATTATTTCGTGCTGGCTTATTAATGTAATAACCTAAATTCGGCCCCACCCAGAGCTTCGTGGCACATTATACATTAGTTTTGTGAATTATGAACTTACAAAACCGTCGTTGCAACAGCGTGCTGATGCAGATTTCAAACTATCCCTATCTTTTATGACGAATATATACTTCTTTGTTGCAAGCGGCAATAAGGTTTTAAATAAGGTTGAATAACCTTATTTTCAACCTTAGGAACCTAAGGTTGAATAACCTTATTTTGAATGGAGAAGCATGAAATCAACACATTACAATTTAAATAAATGCTATGTTGCTATGCTATGTTAAACGAAGCATGAAACAGTTATATCATATTCGTCAGATAATATTCGTCAGAATTTCATTGACGAATATTATCTGTTTTTCTATCAACATTCACAGTGGCTGCAGAAGTTGCAGAGTGTCCTTCCATTAACGACCAATTTATTTATTTTTTTGGACAAGCGGACATTGGCTCTCGATTTTGACGAATTCAAAACATCTAAAATCAAGATAGAAGTTCGTCATCGATATCAATAACTCTATGCTCAACAGTCGTCATTTGCAGTATGTTCTACACTAGCGAAATAAAAAATCATCAGAAGCTCATCGGGAGATTGTGAAATGTATGAAAACGATGACCCAAGGTGTTGGGAGTGATTCTCTCGCTTCAAAAACGGCCATTCCGACCTTGAAGACTGCCATCGTGATGGACGACCTAAAACGTTCGAGGACACTGAAACGTTCGAGATATTGCTGGCAGAAAATTTCCGACAAAAGCAAGAAAAGCTAGCTCCTGTTCTAGGAGTGGCTCCGAATGCTATTTAGAAACCGCATTCTTCAGGATTGTTCCAACATCATGAAACATGAAGCCTAGGAATGTCGAACGTGGCATCGACCCCAACGGACTCTCACCGGTCAAAACCTGCATGGAAAATTTGAATTCTCCAAGCATTCTGTTATATTCTTCAAGAATTGCTCCATCCATCTATTCCGTTTGATGGACCATGGTCTGGTTGGCCAACAGTTTCGGTCACACGTGGATACAAGAAAATGGCTTGCCTCCAAAGACGACAAATTCGTTCAACAAGGAATGTAAATTTTGCCTGAAAGATATTTTGTTTGACTCAAATAATCAAATAAAATTAAGGAAAAAATAAAAGTAAAAAAACGTTACTTAGTTACTGCGTTACGTTACTTAGTTGCAGACCTTTCATCCAACCACAAACCACATAATCAACCCGGTAAAACAACTCGGATTAAAAAAATATTATATTAATTCCTGCTTACGTTTTGTTCTACATGTAACGCAAGACAATTCAAACACATTTCGGTATGTTTAGATTTTCACCTAATGGTGCGTTAAACAGGGTCGCAAAGTATCGGCAAACAAGGGATCAAAAGTTTCACATCTCTTATCACTCCCTGTGTGTCTGTGTGTGCGTGGCGCGAAGGCGAGTGCGAAAATTGGAAGCCCGGGCACTGCTTCGCACTCCACAAACGTCGATCCCATTATCAAATTAACGATATTCATTCGTGTCACGTAAACTACCGACCGCTGCCGTCGCCGACGCGCAAAATGTGTTTGAAAAAGACAAAAAGAAAACACCGTCACGTGGGGTCCGCGCGGCGCCCGAGGCTAATCGGTCTTCCGGCTGACGGACCAAGCGAATGGTTCACTGCTTCATTTTCCGCTTGCCAAGCGCAACACGGGTCTATCGCGAGCATCTCCCGACACCCCGGGCTACTGACAAAGTGTGCGGACAAGTTTTCGTTTTGGAATTGATCCCGGCAACCTTTCGGAGACCCTCCACTCCGGGCGGGTCGGTCCGGGAAGACCGCCATCATTGTCGAATCAAGCGGGTACAGTGTGTACAGCGAGCGTTAAAGAGAGAAAGAAGCGAGAAGAAAACGCACGAAACGACTCCAAATCAAGACGAGCCCGAGAATTGGCCCGCGGTCTTCGGGCGCCCGCAAAGGGTCCAACTAATGAGACGCACACCCAAATCGGCGGCCGCTTTCGTGCCGGAAGGCGCGAAAGAAACACGAGATAGATCTTACTTACCAATTAGTAGATTAATTCCCTCCGTCAGATCCTTGTCGTAAAGGGTGACCAGCTTCTTGCCGTCGGCCACGAGCGGCGTGATGTCGAGCAGGACGCCTTCGGTGATGTCGCAGTTCTCGTGCCCGAGCCGGGTAACTTGATAAACGGCGGTGGTCGTGTGATGGGCGCTGATTTTTTATTAAAAAGGTGGACAGAAACAGCGGCGTTAAATTGTGGCACCAGGCACTGCGTGGGGCAGCTGGACGTGGAGGGTAGGAGCGATAGGACGCGGGGAAGAAAAATGATGATTTATTTCGTGTGCAACGCGCTGGAAAATGGCGAGATGCTGCCCTCCCGGCCCACCGCCGTCACCCGGACGCCGAGCGGATACATTACGAGCTTCCGGTGGGATGTGAAAATGAGCGTAACCAACCACTTGCAATAAATGGTGCTGCGAGTTTAGCGGTTTCGGTATCGGTTTAAGCTCGGCGGTACGGTTATCACGTTACACGGGGTTGAAACTTGCTGAGCGATCAAAAGTGGAGAAAGCAGCGATGAGAATTTTCACACCGTTTGCACAGGCCGGGTGGATGGCGTGGGTCACATTCATCATGTGCTGCTGCCGCCACACAAAAGCGGATGGCGATTTCCAACGAAACGGCGACTACCGGTGAACTCGTTTATTTTTCCAAATCATCTTATCATTCTCCACTCCACAGGAACTCGTCCGCAGGTTAGTTACGTTACGTGGAATTGCTCCGAGGAATCTTCCACTGGAGCAATTGCAGCCATTTGCTGAACACAATTTCGCAGCGCGATGCGTAGCTTCTGTGACGCTTTCGGGTAATTAACCCGAATGATGGTGTGAAGGTTGGCTGGGCGCACTGCCTAATTCAGGTACCGAGGTACTGCAAGCACCCCGCCAGATGAGCTATATTCGGAGCTATGAATAAGTGGCTACGATTTCGGGCTGCCTGAGGGAGAGTTATTAATGTAATCAACGTAATGTCTGGGATGAGAGGCACTGGGGAGTAGAGCCGGATGAGATCTAATATCGTTTGCTACGACAGATGACACCGGGAGGCTATAACCTTGGACAATAAGTCAACCGTCAAGCCGTACTTTGGATGAGTTACTACCGCCCATGGTAGTTTCTGCTGGACTTAATCTCGGCCGCTTGGACGATGAGCTATAACCGTGCAAGTGACTGGCGGCTGCTATTTTGGACCACACGTAACAGGAAATAGCCTTGGAAGAACTAACTTCAAACAAGATGGCACGAACGCTGGCCTAGATACTCACCCTTCAGAGGATTTGTTGTAATTGGAGGGAATCAAATGGTGATCGTCAATTTCTACGATGAGAACGTCACCGGATTGGATGTCGGCAGTGCCTTCCCAGGAAATGGTGGTTGGAGTGCAGCTGGAACCGGCGGAGCAGTCCTCAGGAGTCTAAAAATAAGTAAAGAAAGTACGTATAGCATACGAAAGATGAGATCTTCTTACTTTTGTTCTTAATGAAAAAATGTTGACTGATGCATCTTGTTTGTAGATTAGCAAGGATTTGTACACCTGAGCTATATTATGGATGTTGAATATATATATTTTAACTGTGTCAGTGGTGAAATTCGTCGCTGTAATGCATAACAGCGGACTAAAACACGAGCGAGCCAAAGACGATCGCCACGAAGAGCGGACGGTTCGAGATGGAAAGAGCCTCGGGATAGAACGATCGCGACCGGGGAAAGGCAGGAGTTTTTTTTTAATTCCATGTTTGTTAAAATTTAAAAATAAACCATGTTTAACGTAAAGGTATTAAAATAACTTTTGTTTGTGTTGCCTGGTCTGCGTAAAAGAACAATTATAAGTTTATGTTCCTTTCTGTTACGGGTTTTTTTACAATGGATGTAGAGGAACAAAGGTGTTCAAAATCTGTCTAGATGGAAACTGACTAAGAGCTACTACTCTCTCATACTACTCTTTTACTGATGAAGAAACTTAGTACAGAGATCGACGGAATGACCCTGAATATTCAGATTGCCTGAATGCAAAAAAAAAACTAAATGTCAACTACACCTGGAAGGCAGTTGGCATTTGGCAGGCAGTAGGCTACACCAAACTACAACCGAAAAAGCCACGGGTGACTGAGATGTAAAAATAACCAGCTGACCAGAACTAAATGTCAGCAAACGATATGGCATACTTTGACTGACACCAATTGATTACGAAGTTCGAAGAAGCAGCATCAAAGCATTTATGGTTTATTCTCTAATGGCGATACTAGTCGTATATTTCGGCCAATTCTCGAAAAGGACATTATATTGACTAGACAAAGGATGATACAAATAAGTTCATATCCAGAACTGTGGGTTGTTTATCATAATTTTTACACCGCTATCAGTCCACGCATGCGCAGTGACTGGTTGCGAGACATGTGAATTATAGAAAAATATAAACACACACTGATCACTACCTGGTTGAGATTTCAATTGGCTGTAAGCACACTCGAAGCAACTAAATGCTATGTACATAGTAAACGATTTAAAGAATTCGATATATCCAACAAACCATTCACAAGGTGGTATACTTATACATTTGGATTATCAAGATATCAACACAGGCGCATGAAGGCTTGCAATAAGCCTTGGAATGAACCACATAAAATTATTAGACACTTCGGTGAAGCTAACGTGCTGAGTTCTGTCCGCATTGAGATCCCCGGCTTTTAGGTGATATTATACAAAAATGTATCGTGAGCAGATTGGTAGATATGATTCGTTAATATTTGCATAATATAGTGTGTTGATTTAATGAATTAATTCTCTTCATTTTTAACTATTGCTGGATACGTGTCTTTTGAAAGGATCGCCATGAGTAATTGTCTTATGAAATTGGAAAACTGAAATTCCTCAGTTTTGCAGACAAATCATTACTAATATACTGTAAACAATTTTCCAAATACCCGTATAAAGCGATACCAGTTCAGGATTGATATTTTACAACTAGCGACAAGCACAACATCTGAAAGTGGCTTACTTGCTGCTACGATATATCTTCTTCAGAGTCACAAATCATACGACCGGACGCATCGCTCAGAGCTCAAATTTTCACCGGAAGCATAGCTTCTGATCGGAGAATAAATAGTCTACATTCCTTTATCTTGCTACCCCTTTGTCCAGTTATCTCTCGCCGGGGTTCGGCGAAATATCTCACCCTTTTGGAATGCTACGGAAGAATGTCGACGGGGCAGGCTCAATAGTGAAGAAGCAGTGGAAAAGTCGAACTGCGGGAGCTGAGCGCTCTCTATCTCTCTCTCATTCTCTCCTCTTTCTATATTTATCAATTGTACATCCCGGAACGCATCCTTACAAATGATGATGGCATGGATTTACTTCCAAGAAGGAAGCTATATTTCAAGCTATTAAGCCATCATCCGCCCGGGAGTGCATAAGCCGGACATTCACCGCAGGGACGTCCGCACGGGAGATAAAGTTTACCGGGTACGCGCGTGCCCGATACTGACGTACCCTTTCCGAATCGTGTGCTTCGTCAAAAAAAAACACGTCAAAAACATTGCTGTCACGTACGGCGTTACAGCCGGGCGGGCCCTTTCGTATCTATCAACTTTGTGACAGCTTAATGGACGGCTCAGTGGCACGACCTGCGGAGGCGTTCGTAAGAACAATGCCGGTGGACGCCACGTGTTCTGTTGTATTCTTTTCTCAGCCGATGTAATTGTTGCAAAGTGTGAAAATAAAAGGGATGAAAAAGCATCCAGCGGTAAACAGCCATGACAGGAGCAAATGCACAATCCACCGAGACAACGCCGAGGTAGCTTAACTAGAGGGAGACCTTTAGCAGGACTTATTAGTGTGTATCATGTATGACATGTACGATAAATACCGATTGCGAAAAGGGGGTTGCGCCCGGCGGAGGATCTCCCGACGCAACGCTCATGCATATGCCATATCATTAAAACCGTGTCGATTGGTGGTCGCTGCTCGTAATTCTTCCGCGGGCAGGACACATTTGCTCGCCCATATGGGTGGATGAATTGTGGGATTTGGAAGCGATAAATTAACAGCGCAGATTTGCATACAAATTGAAATATTATCACTAGGCCAAAAACAGGGTTGACCGAATGATGGCGGTGAACGGTGGCGGTGGCAAACTCAGCGGACCATATCTCGCTACATTTACGGCCCGACGCCCGACCGTGCTGCGGGATGCGTGTGGGAGGGCGCGTGTTTGTTTGTATGGGAGACTTTCATTATGGTCGCTTCTTGAAACGAGCCATACGGGCCTCAGTTTCACGGAAGTGCTTCTGTACGGATGGGGCAGCAGGCCGCGTGGATGGCGGCGGTGCAAACGACCATAAATCCGTAAGCATCGGAACATCGATGGCTGTCATTAAGTCAATGATGATGAATGGTCTATCATTTCACATTAGCCGTACTGGTGCAGCGATCCGCTGTGCATCGCACGCAGGCACTTGAAGGGACGGACTGATGGATGACGTTTGAAAATCTGCTAGAAATACCAATCAAAGGCTTTCGTATGTGACAGATAGCGATGGCTTCGAAGCGGACCCTTAATTACCGCCATCGAGCTGCTTTTTTTGCATGCTTGCATCCGTCCCTGTGAAAAACTGCATACTAAATCATGCTCCATTTAGCGATAAGTGCATTAGATATTTCTCGGAACCTTCTTCTCAACATCAAACGGTGGTTGGTCAAACATTTGGCCACAAAAAACTCGCAACCACCGGAAAGAACAGAACGAATGGTCCGCTAACAGTGCAAACAGTGCACAAAACTAGCTGCACAGCGAACGGACGCGGCACCGGGCGGGCTGAAACAAACTTATGCTCACTTTAATTTATTCCGGCGGTAGAAAACTAGCTATCAGAAGGATAGAATTGAAAAACTTTCAATCCACGAGCCGCAACAGCCTTGCTCCAGCGCAGTCGAAATGGTGCAAGCAGCCCATACAAAAAAGTGGAAATAAATGTACTTTCTTCATTTTATGTGCCGATCTCGCTCACGTTGGAACGCGAACACAAAATGGCTACTTCCGTGAAAGACGGCGGGAAAAGAGTTTTCACGGGCAGGCAAAAGTTGTGCAGTGCTGCTGGAGGAATCCTGGTATCTATTCTTGAGATGAGAAGCTTACGATGCTTAGGAGAATTTTCTGCTTTTATTAAATTGTCTGTGCAGAACGATGCCAAGCACACGCGCCTTGCCCTGCTTGTTTATTCGAATTTTTGCGAAAATTGAAGGAAAATGTAAATGATTGATGTGGAGCGAGTGGATGAGGAACCAATCAGTCATGCATTCACTGGGCTGCAAATTAAATACCATGCTGACGACAGTTTTTATTAGTTTCACAGAGGCTCATTTCGTATAACTTATGCTCAGGTTGGCCTTTTTTTACCTCCCAATCCTATACCAACCATGAAGATACAGCAGGAAAAGCACAACAATGTAACAATGTGTTTTTATCCGCTTGCAAAAGCCTTCGCTCGGGCAGTGGATATTTTTCGGTCATTTCTCTAATGAAATATGGATAAAGTCATCCCTGGCCCCGGCCCGGGTGGTAGTAATAAAAACGGGTTAGGCAAACAATGGGAAAACTGTAGCAACATAAACATCAACTTTTGCCCCGACCGGTGAGTACTTTCGTATTAATTAATTTATTAGTTGGAAATTTCGACGGTTTCTGCCCGTTTTTTTTTTTGTGTTCAGGCCAAAGCGAGAGCCATCCATTCGTCCGGCGAAGATGGAGAACCTCGGGAAACCATCATTTTTCAGCGCTGTTGCTGTCGCGGTTTCTTGAAGCGCTATAATTAAACCATAGTTGGCCCACACTTGCCGCATCCGAAAAAGCTCCAAACAGCACCAAACACGGCACACACGGGGTGCGCGTCACGTGCAAGCATTAGTAATTTTTAATGCGAGGGGAAAATGCAACCATGAAATTAATTGAATCCCGTCAACTGCGAAGGTTTATCCGCGGGGCATATGAAAGGTTAAGATGACGGTGAGCAAGTGAGACTGAAGGCCTTTTTCTGCAGAATAACGGTAGGCTGGAGTTCGCATTACTGACTGGCGTGTTGTTGGGCACGAATATGGAGCGACGGCTTTTCTAAGCTCTACAAGCGCTTATTCATCAGCATCGCCGTTCGGTCGATCGTCTGACATTAAATGCAATGATTTGGTAAATTTTCAAGATTATGGTTTCGATCTTGCGATTACTACGGTTTCGCGCTTGTATAGGAAATTTATTTTGTTTCGTGTGCACGAATAGATTTAATGGAAGGAATGAATTGGTTTTCCATTTCTACAAAACAGAAGAGAACGTCATCCCAAAGAAAATTTTAAAGAAAAGCTTGCCGGCGGTAATCTCACGCCTAAAAAGAACATGATATTTTAATTATAATCTGCCTTTGAACACTCATTTGTCCAATCATGCATTGTTTTCGTTTAGCTTTTTCTACCAAAATCAAATTCATATATAAACTGCCTTCGCATGATAATTGTACCTCAAGCCTAACGCACTGTTAGCTTGAATTTTATCACGTCACTATTGAATATTCCATATTTTTTTCATGTTTTATGTGGAACTAACTTTTGCATTGGCAAGATTAACTAAGGTAAGTGTACCAGTTTTCGGCCATGTATCAGTTTTCGGGCTGGCAAACAAAACCCTCAAATATTACTCTAAAATGCAATAAATAATGTATTATAGCGCATATTTTGAAAAGACAACAATGATTTCTACCTTCAAAACTTCCAAGTTTTGTACCAAACACATCGGTATTTTCGAAAAAATATAAAAATTTATGTGATGCCGCCAAAATTTCGTTCTATGTGATGTGTACCAATAGTTCGGCCGGTAGCGAGAAATAAGAAACTAGAGCCAGTACAAATGTAAAATGGGATTTTTCTGAAAGATTGTGTTGTTTTATGATTTATGAAATGCATTTTCGATTTTTATTTCATTATTTAATAATAATATTAACATTTTTAAGGTGTCCAAAAAGTGGTACATGCAAATCTTCTATGGAAGTGACATTTTAATCGTCCAACACAGTAGGCCGTGGTGATCGAAATGGCGTTATTAAATTGAAGGATTAATTCTAATTATTCCTAGAGGTTGATTAAAGGTTTTCTATTAATTTTCAGCTAATTTAAATACTATTTACACATATACAATAACCTCTTATTCGCGTGGCCGAAAAATTGAAACCCAGCCAGCCGAAAACCGGAACAATAAGAGAATTTGCATTTTCATTGTTTTTTTTCGATAAATACTCAACTATAGCACAAAAAGTGCACAGAAATAAAAACTACGAGAGTTTTGCTAATGAAAATCGCCAATTTCATAGATAATAACCCTACATGATTTAAACCACGTAGTTATTTATTTTTATAATCATTTTCAATATCATAAGTTACAAAATCTCAACAATTTCCTCTCAAACCTTATTAATCAATGTTCCACTATTTCACCAAATTGAATTACTTTAAAATTATGTTAGTTTGTCGCGGTACTTTTCCGAGCTGCCAATTTTAACTCGGTACTTCATAAATTGTATTTTTGAGCAATAGGTAATCATGCAGTAGAGTGTGTTACTAAAAACCTTGATAATGCTACTTGATACTGAGGCTAACGGCGGCTCTAGACGACCACTTTAGAGCTCGCGCCGCGAGCCGCGAGCTACGATTTTGTTCTAAAATAGCTGTCAAACTGACACGGTTTTCCAGATTGTCGCGGCAAATTTCAGGTGGTCGTCTAGATACCGAATGTCGCACATTTTTTGCGCGAGCCATCAAAGTAGCACGATCTATCTAGGTTTTTTGTTAAAAATCCAGTAAATATTGTTACCTGAACTTTAAAAAAAAACCTACAGACACTTGCACAGTCAATTATTTCAGTTTAAGTTGTAAATATATACAATTTCTCAATTAGGATGCGAGCTCGCGCTTCGCTAGGGTCGCGCCGTTGTGAAAATTTACAACTCCGCGACCTCCTGGGTTTGACAGCTAGCCGCGAGAAATTGTACTAAAACCATGATAAATGACAGCAGTTTTAGTACAAAATCGTAGCTCGCGGCTCGCGGCGCGAGCTCTAAAGTGGTCGTCTAGAGCCGCCGTAAGGCTCAGCGTAATACTTAACAACAAGCACAACAACAAAAAAACAAAATCAGACCCCAAAAACACCAACCTAATCCTGCTGGGTGGGTTGGGTTGGGTTCCGTCGCTGAATATTTTATAACAAAAAAAAACCCCATCCTATAACGCCATCCCAGTTGAAGCATCTGCACATGTTGGGGCTTGCTTGGTGTACATTTTCAACCGCAGCAACCTGGTGCGAGCCCAGCCCGTGCATACCGAGATTAACAGCATGATTGCAGTAACGTAAAAGTCGTAATTACGAAACATTACCCCCGCGTGAACGAATGCACAGCACAACGGATTCATGCCTGCACCGGCAACACCGGGAGTGCTTCAGAACGAGGTGAACCCTCTTCTGCCATCGGCTGCTATTTTTCATACCTTCGCCCGCAATTTACTTGCCATCTTCAGCGCCTCGTCGGCTCGAGTCATTTCGCAGAGGAAAAGGTTATTTTTCAGCGCTTGAGTGCACAACAACAGGAAGACAATGCCGTCGCGTATGCTACATTTCCGGTAGGTTAGCAGTCGCACGGCAAAGCAAAAGCTGTTTGTGAACATATATCTCAAATGTGATGTACTATTACACATGGAAGTGTATTAGATAATGTTAGCAAAACATTACAAAACAAGACAGACGAAAGACGGTTCTCAACATTGCTCCTTAACGCATGGAAAGCAATTATTAAAAACATTGAATGATAAGGAACCATCCCGGGCGATAGTACCGGTGTGCCCTCCCTCAAAATGATACCAGGACGCGATTGTCTCAGCAGTCTCGCCCATAGTGCGGCCGGTACACGTCGTTGCCAAGCCGCCGGTGGCTTGAAAAGACACATCGCAAATGGCGCATTCAAAACGGTGTATTCCGGCTGTTGTTGACAAGTGAACGGTAGATAAAGCGAACGGTGCACGGTGCGTTCTGTGCCCAGCCGCTGTGTGTACCCCGGCACGGGACGGTTCCTATCCGGTGGGATGAGATTTTCCTGTCCGTCCGTTTGACTTCTTTCAGCTCGTGCCATTCGGCAGTTGTCGACAGTTGCTTCGCGGCGCACTTGTGCGCATTGTTTTCGGATTGAACATGCCAACTTTAACGCGTTCGTGTTTATCAAAACGAAAAATCGCACTGTGCGCACATCGGGACGGTACTAATCAAAAACACGTTCTGTAAAATATTCACATCCACAAAGACCGTGAACTCGATAAGGGATAATCGATTTCTTTTTGTTGTTCTTGTCGTTCTTTGCAACAGCAACATGATTTTTTGCGCTATGTTGTGTTCCGTATAAATTGTTATTAATTCTTGTCGCTGGCTTCCAGGAAGAGAAGGACAAAATTTTGCGAACGGCTACGAACAAAATTACAATCAGACCCCCATTCGCTGGCAAACGCAATATCAGCGATAGTTCCGAAAGGCATCAACGGCCACAAAACGTCCACTGGACCATAAAAGACCACAACATTCGGCGAATCACAGCGCGCATAAAGCTGCACTTTAAAGATAAAACGAAGCGACCTCAAGCCAAACGAACCCAAACCAACAGCGAGAGATTCACGATCCCGTAAAGGAAACGATAACAGAATTAATTCAATTAGTTTCTCTTTCTCTGTCTCTCTTTCTTTCTCTCTCTCTCTCTTTCTCTCTCTCTCTCTTTTTCTCTCTCTCAGTCGAATGCTTCGAAAGGGTGTGCTTCATATCTGACAGTCGTTGTGGATTCCGGTTCGTTTATTGGGCAAATGAAGTCCTTCAGACTGGACGGGGGACCATTTTTAAAAGAACTCCCCGTCGAAGTGGAACGTAAAATATTCTGCCAACCAAATGAATCAATTGCTAATGGTATGCTCCGATGCGATCTGGAGCGGGATTGTAGGCAAATTTGGTATTCAACCTCTTTTGCATTTTCATCCGGACGTATTGCTTATAAGTGCCATTGATGTTCCGGTTCGTTATCGTTTGGGAAAGCCTGAAAAGGCTGTGCGAGTAGGACCTCTACTAAAAATTGGAAACAATCGACAATCGTGAGCTTGAACCAGTGGCAATAGTTATATAACTAAAAATATAAGTTTACGGATGTGCTAAGTAGAAAACAACATTCAACAAACACGGTAATAGGCATCCTTCCACCAGTGTTAGTTCAATTTACGACAGCAACAAAAAAAATGTACTTCGTTCCATACACTAACCCTCTGACGGCGAGGATTACGCTCGGCAGAACGTCCGTTCCGTGTGACGAAACTTTTTAGCAGTAATTAAAAGCGCTCACTAACTTAAATTATCCATAAGCTACTCACCATGGCCGGCAGCTGCAGCTCGTGCGTTTCGTTGCCCCGCCAGACGCTCGAGTCGGGCGCGATGCTTTGAATTTCGCAATCAAGGGTATTAATTTTCTCGTGCAACCGGGACAGCGTCACAGATGGTTTCAGCGTCAAGCGCTCGCTGCTCACGACTCCGGACTCGTCCGTCCGGCTGCCCGATAGCCGACGCGCTCCAGTACCGCCCGCTTCCGAGGACGCCGCCGTCGTAGTCATCGCGAGGGAGGATGTCGCTGCGTCAGCACCAACCACGGCGGACGACGTTGTCATCGTCGTCGTGGCGGACGCCGTCGAAGTACGGCTGGGTTTGGCCAGTTTCGCTGTGGCCGCAATGATCGCCGAGGCAGCCGAACCGAGTGACTTTATCTTGCGCTGCTGCGAATCGTCGGTCGCACCCGGCGCGGAGCCAGATTTGCTGACCTTCCCAGCTCCCGGCTGCGGGACCGTCTCCTCGTTCAGCACGAAGTTCGTCTTCAGGGTGTGCTGCTTCAGATCGCCCTTAGCCCCGGATGACCCCGGTGCATCCAGCCCGGCCGGGGCAGTCACTTGCGTGCGGGTTGATTTCCTGGAAGAGGCGGCCAGAATAGCCTGCGCCGGTTTGGACATCGTTTTCGCGGTAATAATATCCTTCTCGGAGAGTATTGCTGCCGTCGCCTTCGACTTCGCGACCGTTTGCGTCCGATTCGGCACGATGGCCTGATGGTGCAGTTCGCTGTACAGCTCCTTGCTGTTGTAAAACTTTGTCGTCGAGAACTCGGGCTTATCCTTTTTGCCACCGTCGGCGGCATCCAGCGGCATCGAGCCCGGCCCGCTGTTGTCCGTGTTGAACTTGGTGGCGGCGAAGTCAATCTTCTTGAGCGGAGCCGTCTTGCCGAGCTGCGCTAGCTTGTTCGCGGTCGAGGGGTCGTTCTTCTTGACGCGCCGCGGTATGAACAGATTGCCGTAGCCGTTCCTCACGATGTCACTGCCGCTGACCGGAACGCCGGCCTCCTCGTCGGCGGTCGGTTGCTGCTCCGTCGTGGCTACCGTCGTTGAGGCGAGCACCGCGGACGCCGGCGGTGGAGACGTTTGGGCCGAGTCTTGCTGCGAGGACGAAAACGTCACCGATGAGATGGCAATCGTGATCACCTCGTCGTCCTTGCGGCCACCAGCGTCCACCGTGTCGCGGTACTCGTCCTCGTCGTCCCCACCGGCGGTACCTTCGAACGCCCGGAAACCCTTAAAGTTTTCTTCGATCCGACTAATCACCTCGTCGTTCTCCTCCAGCTTCTCCGTGATGTTGTCGATGGTCGGTTTGCTGCTGCGCTCGTCGCTGGCCGACGTTTCCGACGTGTCATCGATTAGTTCGATCTCTATCTTCGTCGTGGAAATGTCACCACCGTCCTGGCCGGTCGCGTTGCTCACTGGACTAATGCTGCTGCTGCTGCTGCTGCTGGTGCCACTGCTGCTGGCGCTTGTAACCGTGCCAACGTTTGTAGGGCGCTCCATTCCATCGCCCAAAAGTTGCTCCTGAAATAGTCCGGCCTTTTCGTCCACCTCGGTGGTCGTCAGCACCGGCAGTATGTCCGACGGTTTCATGATGGTGGACTCGAACAATCGCTCGCCGTCTTCGTTCCGTAGAATAGCCTTCTCCCGGAGGTGTTTCTCCTCCTCGCTCGCGCTGCCCACTAGCTGCTGCTCCTGCGCCTGCTCCGGCTTGAAGTCCTCCAGCTTCGAGGGGTAAAAATCGTCGATGTTGATCTTGCTCGGGTAGACCGACTTGTGCAGCGGCGGGTGGCGATTGCCCTGCGCACCCATCGTGTCCGTCATTAGCATATTTTCGTTGTCGTTCTCGCGCAGCCCGTTGTCGAACTCGTCCGTCGTTATTTCGGCTATCTTAATGCGATAAAGACCGTTCTTCAGGTTGCGCTCGACGTGGATCTCGTTAGAAAACGCATCTTCCGGTGCGTCCTCCGGGAACTCGAACGCGCCGCCAGCGGCGGCACCATTGGTCAGTACCTGCGTGTTGATCGTGACAGCCGATTGTCCGTTGGACGTAGCTGACGAAGCGCCCGGGCCCTCCGGACTCTCCGGAACCTGCGCCACCTTCTCCACGCTCTCCACGGCTGGGGCAGCGGTAGTAACGGAAGCAGTCGGTGATGCAGTGGCGTCGGCCGAAGCGTCAACACCGTCTGGAGTTGTAGCGATGTTTTTGCTGGTAGCGTTCTCCTGAGCCTGCGTTGCGTTCGACAGCTCGATTTGTTCCTCGCCCGCCCGTTCCGTACCGGTGGCCACCTCGACGGTGAACAACCGAATGCCGAAGCTAATCACCGGAGTTTCACTCTCCGGCTCGAGGTCGGACGGCTTCTTATCGTCCCCATCGCTGTCTGGCGTGCCGGCGGAAGCCGTACTTGTGATGCTCTCCTGCGGCTTCGGTGCATCCGTGAGAATCTCGGTTGTTGCTATTGTTTCCGGTGGCTGCGTTCCTGCGGCACCGACCGAGGGCGAACCCTCGCCGCTGGGTGTTTGACCACTAGAGACGATTGTGCTCGACGCCATTAGTGGCGCTTCCGATGGTGTTGGTGACGGAAATGATGCTGACGCCACCTTCGAGGGTGTCAAAGACGATGCCGTAGATTGCGTCGGCTCGTCCACGGGCACGTCTGCTGATGCCGGCGACGATAACAGCGCCGCCGCCGACGGTGCTGCCGACGATGATGAAGATGATGATGACACTTCCGTTTCGCTGTCTTCGACAGTGGTAGGCTGCGTGAACGGGGACACGGTCTCGACTGACGGCAGCTCGGACGGCCCTTCGGTGGCGGCACCGGAAGATGCGGTAGTCAACAATACTTCAACATCCTTCCCTGTCACTGGTGGCTCGCCGGGGGTTGGACTCGCTGTGACACCGAGCGTCAGCAGTGTCAGACACAGGGCAATTGTACGCTGATTCATCTTGCCGGGGCTCATCTGCTCGGGATACGTGGATACGAGAGCGCTGGTGCTGCGTTTGTTGATCCCTAGCGAGGAATGTTTGTTGGGATTGATATTTTACCCTTCAGGTGACACACTTCAGACAACTGGATAAAGATGCAGTGAATCATTCGTTTGACCGCATCAATTCGACGGTGCTTGATCACTTGTTCACACAAGTTGCTCTGAAAAGAGAAGGAGAAAAAATGAAATTAACGTTACATCATCAAACAAGCAAAATCGATCAAAGAAAAAGAAAAATAATTTGTTTCGAAAGTTTAACATAACGTAACGTATAATAATCGTAATGCATCTTCACTCCATCGGTGAAAAAGCTGATGGCACAGTTCTGTGCTCGACCCTCCCAATATTTACTGTAGAATGTCCTGCGCTCTGCAACAACACATGACATCTGACAGTCTGCGTTAAAATATATGATTTTCGCTTCGTTTAATCCGTTACGCATTGTGTGTGTGTGTGTGTGTGTGTGTGTGTGTGTGTTTGTGTACAGTGCAGCTTTGCATTACGCCTCTATACACCCCGATGCAAACGTTGGGTGAACGTTATTTCGAACATGATATATTTTGTGAAAGGATTGAATAAATTTGTGTTTCTCTCGCCCGCTTTTCCGCTCGGCTGCAAGCATCTGCAGCGTCTTAGCTCGGCGTGGAGCTGGCAAAAGGTGCATGCATGTGTTCCTTTCGTGGAGATGAGGGTGATTCCATGAAAGGTTATTTGAACAGGCTGCGTCCTTCGCCGGCAAATAAATATCTGCCAGTCTGTTTGTGCAAAAGCTACGGGGTGATCACCCTCGGGTTTGTTTATAGGAAGCTCCGAACCGAGCCTCACGGCACAAAGGAAAACAAGAGTAGTGGTAAGCGGCATACAAAAAAATAATTTCAGATAAATTTTTTTTACAGGCATCGCACGATGTTTACGAAATAAATTCGTCAAGACTATTCCGAATTAGTTCAACCTCTGAACATAGGGTGTTTACAATGGAGACGCCCGGTTAATCATGTTTTCGTATCATACAAAATTTGTATTATGGAATAAATTTCCGCTTAACCTAAAGGTGTTATTTTTATGCATTTTAGTTTTTTTTCTATCAAGGCTTATTCTTCGCTTAGACGCATTTTAGAAGCCTACAAGCGTCCAAAAATTTCCAAAAAACACTACCAACCGATGGAGGCGCCCAGTATTTCCTACAACTTTTATTTTTTTATCCACACAGTTTGCCACCTTTTTTACCCATAGGGAATTTGTTTCAACACTTTTTTACACACTCAATGAAACACAAACATGGACAATACGGTCTAGACAATGTCTACAACATGGAGAGAAAAAAAAACAGTTTAGAACAAAATAGATAGTTTTCGGTGGACCGTGATGTTTATTGTTTGTTTTTGTCTTACCAACAGCCCTATTTTCAGCATATCGTACGATGAAATAGCGCCACCAGCCTGTGTGCCCCAGCCTAGTTCGTGCGCTGGTGTTCATGTCGCTTTAGAGGTCTCAAATCAAATATTGTCTTTGGAAGATAAACTCTTGTACCGGGCTGTGGTTAATATTTCCCACAGGAAATGAGTTTAGGCACGTTTTCTTATCCAGCGGCACACACAGACACCAATTCATAATAAAACACCTAGGACGGCAGCTTTCCGTCGGGGAAAAATAATCAAACTTTTGCTGTATTGCATTAATTCTTCCTGTCGTGCAAACAGTCATATGCTTTCATTCCTTTTTCATACAGTGGTCGTGGATAACGAAAACACAACGAAAACGAAAAAGTGCACCGCGCTACACACTGACAGATGACCTCATTTCCCGACAGGAATAAAGATTAATGTGTTGCTATTACAAAATGCAGTTAGCCATATCCGGTGTACTGTCAGATTTGCAGAAAACCCATACCGCACCGTACGAACCGAATTGGAGCCCGGAATCCTTACCTGTCCCTCGCTGTACGGAATGTTAATAACTTTTACCACGACCACCGAACGGGCCCGAGCCGAGTGTAGCCAGAAACATGAGCCACCATTCCCAGGGGCATGCGCCCGGTTCCACGTGGATCTGTGTGCTGCCCCTACTGGGGTACGGATAATTTTTTATCTCCCGTTGCCTTCAGTTTTTATTGCAATTTTATGGCCTATAGTATCGCAATTAATTTAAGCTCCTATTGACCCAATCTATATAAGGCTAACCGTGTGCGGCGCTGTTCGGCCCGACGCGGCCACCGCTCTGTTTTGGTTTCGGACACGCTGCACTGTTTCGGACGGTTGGTATTGTCGGTAAAACAGCTTCCACGCTCTTAGCCGTTAAGCCAATGTTGACCTGGTCGTGGTGCCTGAAGCAACATCAGTACCTGCTGTACTCGAAGGCCTGAACCCTTTAGCATCATCGACGAACAGCCCTGCCTACCGAGGTAGTAAATCATAATTTACAGATAACGACAGTCATCCATGGTGTAGCACGCAGATGTGACGGAAAAATCAATTGAGACAATATTAATAGAGCTCGTTGACTTCAACCGCGCGGTCGGTACAGCCTAGTGCCGGAGCGTTCGGCATTGGGCACGAACGTGTTCGGTGTTCCGAAAATGAATCCGCTGTGCAACCATTAACCATAGAGTCAATCCCAAGAAAGGTAACCCACTAATCTTGTTTGCTTTGGCAACCACAATTCATCCTTCCGTCGCATCCTCGGTTTCGGTCTCTGCCCAGCTTCTTACCGTGCCGAGCCGTGCCGTGCCGGGGCCGTGTCTTTGATGTCGGGTTTAAATTTTCCTAACCTTGTTTACCTTGCCGGTCGATGAGGCAGCTCACACCAGTAGCAGAAGGCTCACAGAGCAACACTAGCACGGTGATTCATCAGAACCCTCTCCGGTCGCATCACACCGCCGGCTGGCTCATCGAGCCGAGTCATCCTCACGCCGGCTCTTACCGATCCCAATGAAGTTATCCTCAAACCTCGATGCATGCTCGGCTGGAGATGGTAATCTACCTGGCTGTTGGTATGTGCGTCTCTGCTTCGTGCACCGATGAAAAACGATATCTTTTAAGACGTGGCGTGGTCTACGTTAGGAGCAGCGTAGGCAAATACAATACCTAGTAGCGGCAGTGGCAGAAAGAGCAGGTATGGACGTCAGTGTGGATGAAATAAATTATTAACAGGCAAAACCCAACTGCTACGGGTCTGGACACGTGTGGTTTTTAGTTTTAAATATTAATTTAAACTCTGCGGCGCACATTCTGACCAAAACAGCTCTCGTAATGTGAGCTCGTTCTCTGTTACTGCGTAGGCGATAGTTGTTAAAGTTTTCGTGTTTGACCAGATGGAACTGCACGAGCTTCTTACAAGTGCTCCAAAATCACGATCGCAATAAATTTCATAATTACAATTTGCTAAACATTACGCATTCGAGTGAGCCGAACGCGAAACCGATCATCGCCCCATCGGCTGGGGATCGCACGGAAAGAAAAGTTACAGTCGGATAGCAATCTGTCGCGTAATTTACGCATTTTGCTCCACTTGTTCCACTGCTCCCTGATCTGTGTGAAATCGTCCACCAACTAGAGCGCTGGCCGGGTGGCCGGCAGAAGCTGAAGATTACGGAAGGGACGGCGCTCGAGAAACAATCAAAGAAATAATTACGATTACGAAAGTTAGTTTTCGCTCCGGTCCTTCTCCGGGCCCGCCGCTCCTATTGGGCAGTGCCTATCGTTTCGCCGCAGATTGATTCGTTCAGGAGCGAATGTTATTAGGAATAAGATTATGCGATTATGCTGCGCCACGTTTCGCGTGCGACCGTCCCTGGCGTAGCATAAGAGGGACGCAAAGCAGCGGGAAAAGGAACGCCCGAGCCGCGAAACAAATTACGCGCTGCAACGTGTGCGTGAGACGGCGCCGGGACGGTGGGGACACTCGGCGCGCGGGATTGAATTAAGCTTGTTCCCTTCGTTGCCATAAACATGATTGAGACACGATAGACATAATTTACTGCTAACAAAATAAAACGAATAAATAACGACAACTGTGCCAGCGCCGGCCCGTTCGGCGTCGCCATGGTGTAATTTGTATTTGTGTCCGTGTTCACACCATCGCCAGCACGATTCCGGCACGGTGCTTAAGCCGTTCCACTAGCTGGCTATGGGGGAGATAAACAAGCAAAAGAGTAAAAAAAAATAGCTACTAAAAGCATTATCCCCCTCCCCTAAGCCATGGCGAGTTTACAATCAAACTTTGATAAAATATGAACGAAACTATCTCTTGGCAGGATTTTTGCACACCGACACCGGCTAGCGCTCCGGGGTGGTCGTTTGCGCAGAACAGAGGAGAAAATTGAGCATGAAATTCTCACGATGCGTACTGCGAGTGGAAATTTGCTTTAGTTTGCTATCTCGCTTTGCTTCTCTTACCCGTCTCACTCTTTCCACACACCATACCGTGCGGTGGCACGAACTAACAAGATGAAGTAATTGCTCGGTAAACATTTTGCCAGTAGGATACCAAGTTTAAAAGCTTTTTCTCTAGAACCACGTTTTCACCTTCAATTAGGAAGGCTTATACCAGCAAAAGAAAAAAAAAACAGGAAAGGCTGACCAAACGGAGATGATGCAGTAGTTCGTGTCCATTTGTTTCTAAAGGAAAGGTAAAAGTGTGATACGTGTGCTTCTTGTTTAGGAAGTTTGAATTGCACAAATAAGTTATAATCGAAAACGTCAACTAGCACTTTAGAACTAATGTAATTGTGATGGTTTCTTTTATTTGGACAACAATTTTCATGAAACAGTAATTTCAATTTCTTAGTTTACGCAATTGCTAAAATTGGGAAAAATACAGATTGATATTTTTATTTATTCAGAAAGGAATACAGATTGATATGATATGCCTAAATGTTCGGAGTATTAGACATTACATTCAGAAATGACCCGCGGATTTGCGCTTCATGTAGCCATGCCTTTACCTTTTATATGAGCTTGTGTCTGTGATACGTCGGCAATTATGATCGAAACAATTAATTTTTATAGGTCCTGGTCCTGGCCCTTGTATTTGGACTCTAAAAAATATTACTAAAAGTTTTTAAGGTTTTCATAAATACTACGTCGACGGATTTTTACTTGAGCAGGCAGGAAGAGCTCAGCAGAAAGAGGTAGGATCACAAACTCAACGAATCATACAATTAGAATAGTTATCGTACAACAGGTGAGATTTTCTGCCTAATCGTTCAAAAAATGGCAAAAATAGCCTTCTAGGTGCAATAGCTTTGCACATTGACCGTAAGTGTTAATAAGTACTCTTTTCCTAAACAGCCGTATAGATCGAATTTCGATCATTCATCAAGAAGATATTTTAGTATAAAGTTGAGTTTGAAAGAAACAATAAGAAATGCTTTCGTACCCAAATGTCAACGCTGACAGCTGATATGTTTAAAGCGCATCAATTTAATAAGGAAGTGTGTTGAGCACTTCCCCAGTACAATGGTCACCATCTTTCGTACCAAACAATCAAAATAACAAAGTTTATGTCTTCACTATCACCCCAGTGACATCCCACTATGATGTGGTGCAACTACCAACCTTTCAAGGATCGATAAATTTCTCCATAAAATAAGATTAAAAGTGAAGAGACCATCACAACGCCAGAACTTTTGACTTGTGGACAAATAAAGTCAGTCAGAACAATGCATTAAGGGGAATGTATGAGAAGAGCACATCAACAAGTCTTGAATGGCGTCACCATTTATGTTCTAGAGCAATACACATAAATTAAGTTTCGTAGGCTGCCAATCATCATTATCTTCAGAAGAAATCATTATTACCAGGAACACCTTTCTAAAGAGTCGTCCATAAATTACATAACGTGCTGAGAAGGATAAGGATGTCATATAAAGCAATTACAATCCGTTAAATAGATGAAGGGATGAAGACGCGAAGAGAGATCCTAGACATTGTGTAAACACGCTCAACATACAAGACATTCCAAACAACTAGAGGGAGGATCGTTGAGTAAGTTTAGAAGGGTGGTGCATTTCCCAAGGATTCTAAATTTTAGCGATATCTAATTTATGAAAGCTGCCTCAAAAGTGTTATCTCTAAACTGACAGTTCTGAATTCATCTGAGTTCATCTGATTTCATCTCAAGCATTACAATAGATTGTTTTCAGAATGCAACCAGAATGAGCATAAATAATGTGAGTAATATTTTCTGTGCGCCAGTTGTGCAGAATAGTGTGCAGCCATAACAAGTTGTTCGTAGTCAATTCACAACATTGAATAATCCTTAATTCCTTATTTAACTAAAACTAATAAAATTACAGTAATATGATAAAATTTTATGATAAGACTATACTGTAAAGTCAAATACTCAATATGGCCATATCAACATTATAAACTAAATTTGTTGCAAATTCCACTTAATCAATTTTCAAAAAAAAAAAACTCACCAACGTTATCGCTAAACTCCCTTTGCACCCATTTACCCGCGAGAACCTGTTATGAATGTACAATCGAACAGCATAAAGTAACGATGTCTGTCTGCGCTCGTCCGAGCTTCGTTCCAATTTCACCATCACAACAGAAGGAAGCAGAGCTAGCACAACGACGCACACAGAAAAGTGCGAGAAAAGAAAACCGCCTACTATGAAGAAAAACAAATCTTCAGCAAAAAATAGCACACTGTTTCGCCCTCGAGCGAAGCGTGCAGTTTAGGCTCAAGCAGCAGTTTCTTACCGAACGAAAATGTGAAAACAAACCCCCGGCACTGGAGGGACGAGCCGGTCCCATCTGGGACAAACACTCTGTGAGCTGGTGCTGGTCTGTGGGGGTGGGGGTGGTGGGTGAGGGCCAAATGGAAGAAAAGAAGTTAATTGATCTCACCGCTTGGCGCTGGATTACTTTTTTTATCATTCCTTCTCGCCCGTTTGCGCGATGGCATGAATGGGTGAGCGAGTGAGTGGGAGAAACTTTTCTTTCCGATTTTCCTCTACTGCTGCTGCTGCTGCTGGCGCCACCGCTTCTTGCACACTGTACCTCATTCCAAGGCGATTCTGAGATCTCATCAGCGTCGATAGCCTTGCCACGGGGGCTGAATTTTTCCCATTCGCTCGTCGATGAGACGTTTCTCAAGACGTTGTCGAAGAAAAAGAAAGAATGCCCTCAGCACCAGCCGCGGCAGCAGGAGCACCAACGACTGACTGCGGGCGGCCTCCTGCCTGATTGCTCTGGGTTAAGTGTGCCCCGGCGCGGTACGACACGGCGCAAAATGGAAATGAAAGCTTCACAGAGGGCAAGCACAGCGGACAGCAACAGCAAATCGACGCCTTTTATGCTGCATGCATAAGCGTAGGCCGTGTGGTACATCTGTAAGCATCGTCACAAGCAAGCCCGACGTGGCAGTGGCCACGCCAGAGTAAGAGAATGTTTTATGAAGATGAAGAGTTTGTTTACACCATCCTTTTGTCTGATGGAACACGTTTCGGATTTCTCAACGGTGGAGTCGAGCAGTTCTTTTTTCTGCTTCTTCCACCACGCGTCACTGTTGCTCGAAGCTGAACGAGCGGCCAGGAATGTCAGCGCCAGGGTTTTGCTCACCTTCGCCCCGCCGTCGGTGGCGTGTGAAATTTTCGCTATTTTCCAGACTTTCTTTTCTTTTCGTTTGTGTCGTGCCAGGCACATTTTTATTCCCGCGCCAGGATTCGTTTCTGGATGCCGAGGCAGATAATGTAGATTTTTCCTCCTACCTTACCTGGCTGCATCTATGACGGTAGGGAGGTCGTGCCGACAAGTGCCGCATTTGTTTCCATTATGAGCACGATCAGATACTCATTTTCCTGTCACCTGAATGCTAACACTTTCGCCATTTTTCACTGCGTCGATTAATTCCAAAGCACATGCTACTGTCTCTGACTGTTATATAAGTGTTTCACATGAAACGATGAATCATTGAGCAAATAATCTATGCCACAGCCGCAATACACCCGGCGAAGAGGAACTAATGCGGTATGACTAATACTATCCCAGCAGAGAAAACACAAGTTTTTTTCTCGTCATAAATTGCTATTTTTGTTGCCAATCAATTTCACTTAGCCTCACATTCTTGTCACGTTCTATGGCGAAAACGAGCACCACGATCCGCTGAGGCAGCCATTGTCCAACTCAATCATGCACTCGTGGCCTTTAGTTGGCGCTCAGCTAGGACGAAGAATGTTTCGCATCGATTATGCTAAAATATGTATTCGTAGCATCATCGATGTTCTAATTTATTGCCCCGCACACTTCATGTCAAAGTATGAACGACGCAAAGTTGCGCCACTTTATGCCTTTCAACTTAGATTAATCGGCTACTAGCTGGAGTCCTTTGAGAAATCAAAGCGTATCTTTTACTCTTACTTATCGTATTGCTCTTACTCTTGTATTGCACCTTATCGTACGACGATGTATGGCTTCAAAAATGGAAAAGAAATATTAACACCTAATTTACACCTATTGCCTGGTAGTTTATGAACTCCACATAAATTCTTCTACTATTCCAAATTTATAGGAACACTTAGGTATTATCTTTAGAAAACTACAACATAGTTTTAATAAATCCCCATATGAAAGGCTTTCAACTCGACACACATGTTATTTTAATTATAGGCAAGATAGACACAGTTCAAAAGCTTTCAATATAATATAACTACCTCAAAACCAGTGTTCAATAGTCTGTATATTATAAAATAGAAAGATTTTCTACACTATTTGTTGCTTAGGTCACCTTGGAGGTCATGCGATTGATTAAAATAAGTAAATAAGACATTTATTAAATGAATTGAATTTGATAAAATTGGGATAATTAAATAATAACTTTAAATAACCCAATGTATTGATTTATAAATTTATAAATAATTTTCAATAAACAAACATTCATCATTCAACAATTACTAAATGAAAGTTACTACTGTTAACAGTACTGTTTTTCTACAGGATTTGGGGACAACTTTTGCATTGTGAAAAATCATTAAGAATTTTGTGTATATATCAAATCAAGCTTTCGAAGTATTAAGGCTATGAAATAATAAACAACTCAGTACCCGCTAACACCAACTCGTGCTATTTCAGAAACATTTGTACAATTTTATGGATGATATTCTCATTTGTTAAGCGATATGTTTCAGCCTGCTGCTCACTGCGCAATCACGATCCTCAGACTGTTGCTAGATGTTACACGCAGTTCGAAAGCATTGATCCACACCAGTCGTGCGTTCGTCTCTTCAATGCTGTCGCCATTTGGTTTGATTGCAATACTGCCCTATTTTTGGAATGTGTTCCCGAAATCGGCTTCGTGCTCATTCTCCTCCTAACAAATCATTCCCATGTTATTATGATCCTTATCTTTGTTTTTTTTCCATCCTCGTAACATTCATTCGCTCCCACTCATCGGTTTTTAATTTAGATTTGAAACATTTCTTTTGTTAAACAAATCTTTGGTCTTTTTGAAAACTGTGTCAGGAAACATATAACAGTCAGGATCAGTCAGTATCTGCCAGGAAACAAACAATAGTATTGCACTATGACAAGAAGCAAGTTGAAACTGATTAATCATAGGGTTTTTAGATTAAGTCGATTAGGCAGTTGATTAGGGCTACTTTCAATACAAAAGCTTAACTTTCCATTTTTTTTTATATTTTAATGCGCTTGATGCGTTCAAGTTTTAAACTTTGCTTAGATAAATAAATTGAAATTGAAAAAAGAACTGTTCCACAAATAAAGCTAAGTTAAATGAGCTTTATTAAAATAAGCTGTTCCATAAATAAAGCTTAGGAAAAGAGTATTATTTCATAGAACATTACTTCAATATTGCGTAAATAATGCATGATACAATAAAAACAAGCTCTGAAATAATTTTTAATGATAAACTATTTCAGTAAAACTGGAAAACAACACTACCTACCATTTATGTTCTACCAAACCGATCAGAAACGTGCTTCGCAACTTGATCGTTGCCACGAGAAAACTAAACCTATATAATGAAAGAAAAACCAAGGCAATGTGCAGGAATCAAAACTCGATGTAAAACCCCGACAGCCTCTGGGAATACATTTGAATGCAATGCTGTGTAAGCTCATTATATAGCGCATCTAAATAACATCTAACAAATGCGAATGGAACGCCATTCCGGTGGTACCGCCGGTGAAATCATTTTCCCGAGCGAACAATCAACCAGCGCGGGTGCGGTGTCCCCAGTCGCCTTCCTTACTGGAAGATGTTTATTCCCTTCAGAGAACAGGCGCAGAAAAAAACGAGAGCAAAAAAAAACAGTCGAAAACAAATCGACATAAAACTCGTGGCCACCGCCACCCATCCCGTCAGGGTCCGCCCATGTTATCCCGTGGATTTTTTGTGGATAAAGTAACGTTTATTTTTAGCTACGGTCCCATGGTGGTGGTGCAGAAAAAAAAGCCGTCCCCGAAAAATGAAAATCCGCATCCCAGAAGCTTTTCCCGTAGCGCGAGGTAGGGAAAAGTTTTGAACCGTCTCTTTTTTTCCTGCTGCTGCTACTGTTGTTGTTGCTGCCGTTGTTGTTGTTGTTGTTGTTAGTCCAACCCTCATCACAATCCCTGCCGGCTGCAAAGTCAACTAGTGGCTTACCCCAGAACCACCCGCCCCACTCTTCGACGGCACCCACCCAGTGTAGTGAATGCAAAATTTAGATCTCAATCTAATGATTATTGTTGAAATTTGTTCCACTCCTGGTACCGGCCGTCCGATACCAGCGGAGCTGCGATGAAGTTAGCTTTATTTTTGTCTTTGTTTTTATGTTTTTGTATAACAGAATTTAATTAGGCTTTTGTGTATGTGCATGAAAAACAAACACTGTGGCTTGTTTTTCGAGCAAGAGAAACAGAAATATGAAAATGTACCTGTGTGTTGGAGAGATGGACTGCTTCCTTTCAGCACAGCACCGAACCAAAAAACAAACCGTCCAATCGTTATTAGTCCTTTTTTTTGCTAGGTGTACAGCAGTTGTTTACTCCACAATCAAGGGAACGTCAGGGCAAGCTGGCACGCTAGCGGAGCCGCTTCCTGTTTGTGGCCAATGTTTGAACAACAATAAATTACAGCAATTATCAATGTTCCTTCATCTATTCTTCCGCACACCGGAATTGAATTGAGCTTCCCGTAATGCACTCGCAGTGGTGGTTGTTTTTTCCTTCTTTACACCTGGGTCACTTCATTTTCCAACGCAATATTATTGCACCAACACACACACTTGGGCACTTGCACACGCACACTGGAACACTGGAATGAAAAATAAAACTATTTTTCATTTATCTACTCGCTTGAAACGCCATTGCGCCATTTGCACGAATCCCATATGAAGTAGTTTGTCCGACACACATTACGACACTGTTATCGTTTCCATCGTTTCCTCAAACACACACACACACCACCTTAATCTCATGCTTAACACCGAACATCTACGGACACAGGACGCGCAAAGGACAAAGCCAGCCCAAAACACAGAACGAAATAAATCATGCACAAGCATGTATCCCGGCGCGTTTGGCGACTCAATTCGAGTCGCGTTTGAATTGTTTTCCGGCACAGATTTTTACGAGCGAACCGTCCGCCCCTGCTGCTCGGATACTCCCGCACGACAGTACAAGTGGGCTGAACCCGTTCAAGATTTCCGACCGAACTAATGCACGTGATGTAACTTACTGCTTTTTTTTTTGTCCGCCCTGTGTGCGCGATATTCGCTACGCCGCGCACCGCGTACCAGTTCTGGCGCATAAATTGACAGTAAGAAATTGTATTACGCCTCTCGGCTCTCGGCAGGAACGCCGGAAAAGAAAACCCGCGCGTGCACCTTTTTCGAGCCTCCCTCCCGTGGTCGTTCCATGCGCTCACACATCCAGCGCGAAACGGAAGCCCTCGGAAGCTCGTACGGAGCCAACATGCAAATGATAACAATAATAATAAAATGGCCAACGGCAATAAAAGCCAGGCAGCCGCAGAAAACGATTGCCATAAATTGTTACACCATGCACACACTAGCACTTCAATGGCCCCGGCCAAGGTGAAGGTGACGCTCGCGAACGCTCGCAACACATGGAACCGGAAGCGGCCGCCCCCGCCCGGCTGGCTCACCCTGCGTTATCGCGCCGCTAAGTGATATCAGCGCAGCATTCAAATGCGTCTCCCGCCGAAAGGGCGATGATGGGTATAATTTAGGATTTATCTCGTGCCAACCGTTCCGGCACGGAGCGGCAGCTTGTTTTGCATACTACGACGGGCTGGCGACGGAGTTGCGTGCGACTCCCACACACCCAGCGCTTCCACGAGATGGGTGGGGTGGAGAAAATTCGATCCTATTAGCTGCTGCCGACCTGGGCCGGCTTCGTTTTAATTGCTCTTTCCAACGAACACGATGCCGCGGCCCGTGGTGGGCGAAAACGGGCATTGCTACCGAACGAAGATTCGACGCGAACATCTCATAATTATACGCCAAAGCACAGTACAAGCTACATAGAACGCTTTAGCTTTAATGGCACCCGGCAATGGGTGAGCTGCTCCTGTTGTTGAAGTGTTTTAAAAATCACATTAAAATGCGCTGTCTTCCGCACGAGAAGTGTCCTCCAATTCCACCTCATTCACGGTCTCTCTCACCTTAAGGAGAATTTATAGTTTGTCTGCAGCGCGCTGTTTCGAGCGCAAACCATAAAAACAACCTATTTATTATAGCGTTCCGTTCCGGCATCGGTCGAAGAGTGGCATCGACATCAAATCCCGTCCCGTTACATTAGGCATAGCGTTTGATTATCATTTCTATTGTGTTGCTGTTAAATTAATATCATTTCTAGCGACTTTATGCGAACCCGGCATGGCGCAGCTCACGGGAATCCATTGAAACGCGCATTACGGCATTCGGTTTCACGCGGGCCAATGCAATCCACCCAAGCATCGGCACACGGAGACGGGAACGCATTCGCTTCAAATTAACAACCGCAAATTGCTGGAACGACAAATCAATACCTAAATCGGAAACCGCAACCCATTAAGCAGCGGCGTTGGATCATAAAACCGACGGTAACGGATAATCATTCGAACAATATTTAATGCCGCCAATAAATATCCGTGTAACCATAATCGGGGTAAGCCAATGGGTGTTCCGGCGTTACAATCTCCGTTTATTGTGATGACAGACCACCGGACCGGGGGCATTCGTCCAGTCCAGAAGCAAAAACCGGGCAAACATTTCTAAACCCAAACTACACCGCATTCCTTCAAAGCCTCACGTTATTTATGCTCCTGGGTGGTAAGGATTGGATTAATGCTTCACGTTATAATGTTGCAAAATAACCGAGCCGAGCCCGGAGCGCCCGGGTCGGAAGGCTGCCGCAGTGATGGTTTAGAAATCCTGCCAACCGAAATGATTGCTCATTGTGTGCGAGTGGCGGGATTTCTTTCTTTTCGGTTCGCTCACACCGTACTTTTCATATTAGTTCCCAGGCGCGCGCGAATGCCGCTGGATATAAACTCTTCAAAACCCCCAAGCAACAGCGCACGGGGCTCTCAGCTCGGCCGTGCATAATGTATTCCAACGCAAACCTTTAGGCCCAGGTGTGACGCAGCAGCAGCAGCAGCAGCATGTTGTGAAATGTTTGGAAGAAAAACTTTGTCTTTGTAGGCACCTCCCGGGCGGGGACGTTCTTGCCACCAGACATCATACACATCGCCTCGGCTAGGAAAATTACCGGAAAAATCTCGATCCTCCGGCTCGGCTGCCCGAATGAGTATTTGGAGCAAAAGGAGTTTTGGAATTCTTACCCAAAAATGTTCACCCATCCCATCGCACACAGTGGAGTGTGTGTGTGTGTGTGTGTGTGTGTGAGAGAGAGAGCGCGAGACGGAAAGATGAGACCGAAGCGGGAGGGAAGATTGAGTGGCGTGCGACCACCAGAAAGCTTAGCAAAAAGGCACAATCTCGGCCGCTGGCACCGGGTATGGAAAATATCTTTGGGATTCTTTACGCCGGCCGAGCCTGAACCTCCTCCCACGACCAGAACGCGGCCGCCTCTACCGCCCGCTCCAGGAGCGAACCCGACTCCTTTTATACCACTTTTTTGAGAAAGGTTTCGTTTCCGTTGTAGTTGTGGGGGCGTGGGAAGGAGATCCTTTTCGGGGACCCTTCCCGGTGTCCCCGTCCCTCAGGAGCAGAACGACATCCACAGTTTCCCGTTGTTTATCCTTTGCTCACTCGATTCGTAACTACGCTCCAGTTCTGGTCTTTCCAGCGCCCACCGCCTCGTTTTTACGCTCACAGCCGCGTCCCGAATCGCACCGACTGATCACAGACAAACAATAACCATTGAGCACAGGCGCCCCCGCAGGAAGTCGGACGGTTTTCGCACAA
Organism: Anopheles dirus; assembly: GCA_000349145.1. Classification (NCBI taxonomy): domain Eukaryota; kingdom Metazoa; phylum Arthropoda; class Insecta; order Diptera; family Culicidae; genus Anopheles; species Anopheles dirus. The sequence continues at coordinate 989,353 of KB672869.1, read as the reverse complement.
TATCCGTTGCTACGGTGGTCCCTTCCGAGCACAATACAGCTTCCAATACGGGCGCACGGTTCGATCGACCATACATGGCACGCCGTGATGCTGTGGATACTGACTTGGGTGTCTCCGTTTTCTTATCGTGTCAAAATATCAGTCAAGGAACCTTTGCTTGCCAGTCTAGTAGCAAAAAAATATATATCCACGCGCACACACTGACGCACTCTATAGCCAACGTGATACACGCACGCACACAAACACACCCATGCAGATCGGGAGCGGTACACTCACACACAATCCAACTCTGTCTAGCGCACGTATGACACTGTGGAAAAACAAAGTTTTTTTGCTCGCCCGATTTCTTTCTTTCGGCCTTGCCCAACTTTATCTCATTTCCATCCGCCAATTTACATCTTGGACAGTGGTCCGGCGGCACAAACACATCACATCGTACCCAGCGTACACTACACACACACACACTAGGGAGCGGGAAACGGCCACCTCCCCGAGCCGATGCGATGGAACGGATCGATGGAATAAATGTTTCTGGACTGGATTGGGTTTGCACGGGGCGTGTGTGTGTGTGTGTCTGTGTTCCCGAACGCACTCTCTCACTCGCAACACCCCGCGAAACCCCACCTCCCCCGCGGGAGCACTCGCCGAAGCGTAAATGATATTCGACGACGGCGAGAAAGGACAACAAAAACGGTAATGGCTAACCTCATCGGTGTGTACCGTCACCACCACCTAACACCCCACCGATGATTGATTAGCTCCCGGTTCGCTCGGTGCCCTTGCGAAAAGCTCACACACTTCGACCGCGCGGACCACCACGGGCGATTCACGCACTTCACCTGGAAACGCGCCCTTGAGAGCTCGCGTCCCTCCAGACGCTTCTCCGGGGGTGTATGCTCCTCGCTTCGCTCTTGCCTGCGGAAGGATCCTTTCTTCCCTGAAGCGTCAACGCACTGACACTCCCGTTGAAGCGCTTGCTCCCGACGTAGCCGAGACCATCCGAGCGGTGTGAAAAGCTGTATCGAACTGAGCAGCGATGGCTCCTTCGATGGGGCTTCTCCACCACACAAAACACACAGATTTCGTCTCTTTTCGCGCGCACACACACACACACACACAAACACAAAGAGAAACTTCACACACATGTGGCCCCGCGGTAGCATCCGAGCATCCATCGCCGCCGAGTGGGATCACACGCTCGCGCGACAGGATACACTTTCTCTCCCCGGACGTGAGCAAATCGTACACGGAATGGAGAGCGCGAACTTGGTACGATGGAATGTGCGATGCTCCGCCACGGCGAAGGACTCGAAGGAGCAGATATGCGTGCCATATTTTATGCCAGGAAACAAACAACAAACTCCCCACGCCCGCCTCACCAAACGGAGCGAGTGTTCAACGCCTGCTATACGCAGGCGGTCGGGTGAGCCTCTGCGATTCTGCAGATGGGGAGAGAGAGAGAGAGAGAGATGTGCCACCCTCGGAAAGAGGCTGCAGATGAAAAGCGTGCTCGGTCTCGCGGAGCGGGAGAGTAACATTGTGGGAGAGTATTGGGAAAACGACACTCTCTCTCTCTCCGTCTCTCTTTCTCTCGCTCTTCTCGTATGGACGCACCGAGTGCATGTCTGTGTGCTAGGGGGAATCGAGTCCTGCCAAAACCCCGAGAGCTGTCATCTCAGAGCGCGCTGCTGGCGCTGGAGCACCAGAAACGCAAAGCATGCGCACGACACCGTCGCCCGCGATGTTATGCCCAAAGACACTGTGCTATCCTGTAGGGAAAGCTCGTTCATCACCCGTGCCAGCGTCAAGCGAAACGAAAGTTTCGCAAACCCTCCTGCCGAAATGAGCAACGACGGGGGCGCCCCAGTTGTATGGAATCGTGTCAAGATGTGTTGCCTAACAAAGTTTCACCAAAACCCGGTTTTCCACGGAGCGTCCACGTGTTCCGCTACCTCAATTTGCGCCGTTCCCGCACCCGTTGATGAGCGTTCCGTCGCGGTCCCCGGAAAAGGGATGACGTTTTAGTTCATTTGTTTGGGCTATCAACCCTGTACCTACTCCCCCAAGCAGCATAGTTCCGAAACTTCTCGGCCGAGTTCGAGTTGTGCGCTGCTGCCGAATACTTTCATTAGTTTCCGAAGCAAACTTTTTGCGCGTCAACTTATGCACGCTTTAATTTTTGCTTTTCAATTTCAGGGAGTTGTTGATGATTTCATAACGAGATTGAAACGTGCCGATCTTTGTTTCCATTGTCGCGCTCTCTGCCCTTTTTTTCGGGCGTAATTGAGTTTGGAGAAAATATTTGGAAACTAATAATAAGGCACAAAAAAAAGGGTAGACGGTCCTTCACAAACTCACATTTAATCGAAAGCGTTCTAATTAGACCAATCAATTCATATTTAATTTCTAATTTATTCATTGCGCGGCATTCTGTTCGCGAGCGCGCGCGCTCCAAAAGCACCAGCAAAAAGATCCTGCCACCCGCACGCTACAATTGGCTACAAATGTCGTCTGTCTAACATTAAATTTTATGCTACTCCCAATAGTTTCGGACCGGCGGTGGTGGGTACAAGCAAGAAAACGAAAAAAAAACACTCCCCAAACCGAAGAACCAGTAAGGGAAGCGCAAAAAACAACACCTCCCAGCAAAAACACCAACCAACCTGCTGCGCACACAGGACCGCGTTGGGTGGGGGGGGGGGGTGGGGCGAGGGAGCCCAATGCCACAGAGAATCATAAATTACATGTGCAACATTTGTTCCTGACAATTGAAATTAAAACTTTCCAAAAAACAACAAACCGGCTGGCTGAAGCCACCCACCGACGCTCGGAATGATTGTCCCCGGCAAACCGAAATGCGACACGCCGCAAAAACCGTGCCCACACACACACACACACACACCAGCCCGGAAATTACTGGCCCGGAGTCTCGGAGTGGGGCCAGTGCACAGGGCGGGTGGGTTTTAAACTTTTGCCCACCCGAAATTCACACGTATTGATAATGCGTAGGCGCTTCCGAGCGGATCCATGTTAACATGTACACTAATATCCACTCAGCAGCGGCGCCGACGAGCGCCAGCCAGTACTTTCGCCGCCATCCGGTAGATTCGGCTGCGGACCGGCGGAGTGATTATACAATTTCCACTCCTTCTCTTGCTCCCATCAAGAACAGCTTAGCGATTGGGAAAGCCCGCCGCTCACAGCGGGCCCGGAACCCGGTATGTGCATGTGTGTGCGTGTGTGTGTGTGTGCTCACTTTCGGTTAAATAGTTTCCGAGTGAGTGGAAATTTAAATTTAATTAAAAAGATATTAACGCCCCTAAACTTCGGACCGAACTTCGCACCCTCCGACACGGTGGCGGTGTCCTAGACGTGGTGGTTTGTTGTTCACACGTGCTACGTCCTTGGGCGTCTGCGAGAGGGGGTGGTAGTTTTGGGCATGCCGGTGCAAAAAACAAACACTCTTTCAGGAATCGTTCGGTAGAACCGTTGCATCACCGTAGCACTCTGGGTGGTCGGCTTCTGAGTGGTGCGCTACATCCTTCACTCAACTCTACCACAAGTGCCATTCGCTCCCAGGCAGGCAGGGTTCTTAAAACACAATTTGGCCGGGCGGCGGAAGCCCACACCGGCGGAAGGAAGGAAGATTACTGAGGATGGTAAACAAAATTATGGGATTACGACATGCTGTGGATTTGGACGCCATGGATAGCTGCAGAAGCGCACGGAGAAGGTAATTTGTGTACGATCCGGTCACCGGCACGTGTGCAGATCGTACGGGCGACGATTAAGTTCATTAAGAACGGAAGCTCACACGGCTAGGTCGGGGGTTCCTGCCATATTTGCCGTATTTTGCAAACATCGCCCTGCCATTGTACGACTATTGATTATTTCTTCGAACGCATGTTGTTTATAATCTCGAGAGACTACCGCTGCTGATGCAGTATATTGGTCCGGTGTACGTACTTCAAGTTCTGTTTGGGATGAAAGTTATACAACCTATAAGTAATAGCCAAAACAAACTTGGTACTCACCCGCCTTAGTATTTACAAATAACATTTTGGCAATTTGTTAAGCATATGCAGACTTAAATAAATTCACATAGTGTCATCAAATAACATTTTCTCGCATCGACGGTTTGCTTGTTCTTCTAATCATTCAATGGCTTACAATGCACATTATAGTACTTAAACATCTACTTAAACATCTTAAACATCTAAATCGTACTAAATCCGCAATAGATGCGAAATTTGTCTTTCATAGGGTTTATGTACATGACAGATATTTCGCGGATTGAACATATTTGCAACAAAAATTCCAACAAATTTCATGCCTCAGCTATAAACCAAGAGCTCGCCTAAATTGATAATTGACTGTTGTTTTTCTAAATCAAATTCAAAATCTGAAACCTCGAATACACACCACACTTTCCATTATTTAAATTAGCAATGGTTCTCACACATGAATGAACCATAAATCTCACCAGTACAATTATTATAAAGTAAACTGATGTAGGATTTTCATTTAAACTAAATGAAAAACTATTTTTTGCAATCGAATGAGACCTCTGCATAGAAAAAAAAGGTTATGAAAACATGGATTTTTGCAAAATACAGAAAACAGACTAATTATTACTCACGAGATTATCGCTTACGAGAAAAGAAACAAAATATTCAAAACAAACACCATGTTTTTAAGACAAAAATACTTTCTTAACCCTCATATGTATCTCTTAGAAACCCTTCTTGTACATATTTTAAACATAAGTTTTACTTAGAACGTGATAACTAGCCATAATGCTTTCCATAGTACACAACCTTCACATGTTTTACTATCTTAGCTATATTCCTGGTCTTTGAAACGTTAATTTTTTTCATAATCCAAACAGATAAGGATGCACTACCTGATGTTGCAATTTCAAATTTATTTAACATTTATCAATCGTATTTTCTTCTTCATTTCAATCAAATTTCACTTTGACTTCAATTAATTATTGTTACACCAATCGTTTGCAAAGAGTACAATTACTTCAAAGCACGTTCTTTAAATACATAAAATATCGAAAATAAGTCAATGTAGAACTCATCTTTTATAGAATATAAAATATTACCTAAGTTTTTCTTCTAAGTAGTTGTTAACTTAGAAAGAAAGAAACCCCACAGTAAGTAAGCAAGTAAGTTGAACAGTGAGAACGTAAGTATGTCCAAACATATTGAAACGTAAGATGTAAAATTATTTAATGTCATATTTGATTGCAAGTTCCATCATAAACATTACGGCGGTGAATATAATCAAATCAATCGAGTTGTATGTTATTTTGTATGTTATTACTTGAGTCCGAGTTGATGAATTACTAAAGATTCACGTAATTTGCGAAATTTTCTCTATTCCAGACTTAAATTGCTGTAATAGTTTGGTTAACTAACGGATTTCAAAATCCATTTCCAAGTCGGAGGATAATACACCACTTCAAAAGCATTTCTTGAAAGAAAACCCTAACGAAGATGAACTGAATTTGTCAGGTGAGATAATTTGTTGTCATATGTTATTCGAAAGCCCTGTGAGAATGTACAGACGCAATGCACTTAAGCTCCGTTAACTCTAAACGGAGTTCATTTCTCTCTAAATGAAAACTTCATTCCAGGTTGTGTACATGTTCAGCCTAAATGGGGATAAAAAACAAAGTTTATCCAGTGAAATTTTCGGATTAATAATACAACTCACTAATAATTATTACACCTGCCAGAATATTTGAACGAATTTGAATTGGTTTGAAGTTTCAAATTAAAATTACATAACCTTAGCATTATGGACTGAACTTAATTTTCATCATAAATGTCACTGAAGACTATTATAATGGATGGAAATCACACTCGTAAGTGTGATTTTTAGAAAAAAATATTTAAAATACATAATACCATCTCGAAACATAGGCACCTATATACTTTCATTCACGATACATGAAACGTTAAGCTGAAACACATTCCTAAAACTCAAACAATTGTTAGAAAAGCTGTTAATCAAGCAATTTCCGTCCTCCTAATCACAGCTTACGCAGCAGCTCGGGTATACCCTCCAAAAACATCGGCATCCGTTTCCGGGCGTGAATCGCACGCGCAAACTAGCATAGCCGCTTCCAAATAAGAACAACTTTCCGCCGGAAAGGAAGACCTGCAAGCGCCATATCGAAATTAACACACCTGAAGCCGGGATCAACCGACCGAGGGCTCGGAGCTTCGCACTCGGACGTGAAATTAATAAATTTAATAAACTTTTCTGCGGCTCCGCCGGCCACCGGCCCCGCGTCCGCATCCGGCGGGGTCAGTGTACTAAAAGATGACCAACTGGTCCGTTGCATAACCTCTTCTTTTTTCCCCCTGGATGGAGAAAACAGATACGCTGCTATCTGCTTCGCCCACCGAGCAGAAGCTCTCGTGGAGCCAAAGACAGGTAACCCGATACTGGCTTCGAATGGCTTCGAAGACGTGAGGTGCTACAAACAATGTTTTCGTCCATCCTTGCGTTGTCCGAGCAATGGTCCAGCAGCACCATCGAGTGGGGTCATCAGACTCCAAGCCATTGGAACCAGCGCTCCCTCGCCCTCACCCGGCAAAGGTTGTCCCACGAACTTAATAATGATAATTAAAACTGCTTCTCGGATCAAGATAGTGGCGCAACGGGAGACAACGGCACCACACGGGACGGAAACAGGAGACAGCAACGGAAGCCAAACCGAGAAAGAAGAAGAAGCAGGAAAAAAGACACCTTCCGGCAACTTTTCACATAACGGAAAATAATCAGATTTCGGTACTTTTTCGTGCGGCACTAAGTGGGCGCTTATTTATAACGCCTCACCAGCAGAGCTCATTCAGCGCGATGAGTGTGAATCTTTTCACCGGTCCCGCTTCACCACGCCATGTTGCAACCGGTGCGCGCAGGATGTGGGGATAGTACTATGTCGTGCGATGAAACTGTTGCCACTCCAACGAAGCTCCATAACCTTCCAACGAAGCCTGTCATCGTTTCGAGGATGTCTGCACCGCGTTTCTAGTTTGCTATGGGAGCGAGCTTTTACTCGTTTTTTTTTTGTTGATCCGCACCCTACCAAGGAGTTTATCGCGATTTATCGCGTGACAAAACGCAAAACTATGTAGTTGCCCAGCTATGACAGGACAATATGTAGAAGAACAGCCTACTATTGATGATTGGAGGAAAAATATTTGTTTTTCATAGTAATATGTAGAAGCACAGCCTACTAGGGGGAATTGTGGGAGCAATATCTGTTTATCACATAAACACATTTCCATTTGCACACACATCACAAACTCGTCCTAAATTTATTGTTATTATTAACTTTTTTAATTATTTAAAATATGTTCACCCACGTCGCTCGGTGGTTACTATATGAGTAATGTTGCATAATTTATCTAGCGTGAATTTTATGGCACCCTCGATTATTGGTAGTGCCCCAAGTAAAAACCACCCCAATATCATTCCCGTCAACAATTAGTCCCAGGAAGGTAATTGCATTAAATCGCAGTGTTATTAATTTATTCATGTCATTTATTTCAATCGCTCCCCCCGCGTCCGGTCTCGTCGGTCAGAAAGGGCAATGGCACCGGATCGACGCAAATGTTTGCAAATAAACCGAAAGCAACTGACGGCGGGTCAAACATTTGCATAGTGGATTTTGTTGTTTAAGGTTTTTGCGTTTGTTGTTATGTTGATCGTGCATCTGCATCGCATCCACCGCTCGGAACAGCGTGTCGTGTCGGTGCAATTGGGGAAGAAATAAATATGTATAAAAATTGATGCGAGCTCAACTAGCGCGGTAAAGCCCACCGCCACCAGACTCAATTACCCGAGCTACTGGTAGCCTCCCACTAGTAGCCGGAGTGGCGTAAATAGAGTACGCGCCCGAACAAAATTAAGGTTCGCAATAGATGCAAATGAAATCAAGTTCACTTGCTTCAAAGCTCACCGTGGCACCGTGGCCAGGCTTCGCGGATAGGGGTCATCAACACGGAAGGAGAAACAACACCGAAACGAAACTGCTCATAAGGTTGGTCGATTAATCAAAATTTAATTTGCGAACCTGCCCCACAAACAAGCGCAACACATGTAGCCAGGTGCACCGACGATGATGAACTGCCGTGCACGAAGGGTGTGAACAAAAAAAACAATGGCCTATCTACCCGAATACACGGCCCCACGGTTTTGAATAATTGACACATTCTGTCGTGTTCCTGTATGGGGATTTTTGCTCGTTGCAGCTTTAGCACCGTTCGTGAATATGGTTGATTAAGCATATGACGCGATATTGCATGTGGGTATGGCCAATACAGTTGCATTGCAATGATGGACCTGCGTTGCAGCTTAAAGCGCGGGTGTGCAAGTTTTACGGTTATTGAAGTGTTATTTATTTTGATCCACATCTGACATCAATGACATAGTTTCTCGTAGAATTGCAACACGAACCAAGACCATTGAAAACTTTTTTTGCTAACAAGGACCCATGACATCAGAATTTGTGCTGAGACAATAATTGGCAAAGAATGAGGAAATGAGGATACGAAGACGGTGACGGAGTTGAGATATAACAACATTGAAATCGAGCAGGTTATATGAGTTCATAAAACCCGAAGGTGCTCTTGAAAAACGGGTCAATCTGGCGAGCAGATAGTTGAAGCGGAAGTACATCGCGCAGGAGCTTTGAGAGTACTAATGTAATGTCTAGATTTACGGTTCAAACCCAGGGAGACGATAACGAACTGCACAAGAACTGCAATAATACAGCCTGAAAACATAAGAGGACCCGACGTATGACTTTCGCCAGTGAGCTTTCGCACTCACCCTCTCTTGTCCATGGCTTTAGTACCAGAAGAAGTCTTGATTGTACAAGCTTGTTTCGAAATACAACGAACCCAACATCGAAATAATGATTAGATGCGATGATGACCTTAGAGCATACCATGCTTTTTCGGTAACAAAAAGGACAGTATATTTTTATCATGTACTAACATGACAGTTATACAACAAGATAAAAACAGTTTTAATACTTCACCGAACTGAAGCATAGTAATGTAGAGGAAAACGATTTTTTTGCATTTGCCATACAAGTTGCGAACATTCCTCAAACTTTTTCTAGGTTTTGCTCGAAATTTATGCAATTTTATGTCAAAGGAAATTATGTGCAGCGGATTGCATAAACTATGCGTTTTCGATTGTTAGCTCGACTTTTTGGAGAGCAGATTTCGTAGCATTCGAGCCGTTCTGTTTTAGCTATTTCTAATTGACTCCCCTTACGATAGCAGTATAATGTGTATATTTGAGAAACAATTACATTGCATTACGTTTTTTCTCATTAAATTGTCTCATTTGGGATTGGAATGCAAGAATGAAGTGGAACGTAAGTGTTGGAAATCGATAAGCGCCTAAAGTTAGGCAAAGACATAAACCTAAGTTTGTAGGGAAAGCTGGAACTTCAGCGGAAATTTTGCTCCGTATTCCTCCAACATTTCTATAGAAATTAAAATTTGTATGTAAATTACTATGCATCGCTTACACAGCATACTGTTTCGTTAGATAGAAGATCTTTGCCCCCCTCCTACACCCCCCCCCCCCACCACAAAGCTTGATCAGTGGGCTTGTCCATTATCCAGATTTTGGATTCCTGTCCTTCCTTCCCTGATTCAATCGCGTCCCGCTGCAGGCCGTAACCTGAAGTAAGTTTAAAGTGAAAAATCCACTTCAAATGCATAAAACAATTAGATGATTTTTTTTTATGAAAACCCAATCCATCCGCTAACTCAGACTAAACTAAGATCAGGTGAACATCCAATGGTAGCAGTGTTTACAATGAAATTTTTTTATTAGAGATGATAGGCTAGAAGGGTATGTATAAGTATAGTTTTAATAATAAAAACAGGGATGTAGCCTATATAATATTTTGTTTTTTCAGTTATTAATTTATTTTCAGAAAAAATGGTCTCGCCGTATTGCTTAAAAAATATAATGAAATTACCAACATTTCACATTGTTCTTGAAATTCACTATTTTTAAATGTCTCTTTTGCACCATGATCTGAAAATTTGTTTACACAGATAATAAATCATTCGTACTCAAGTGGTCACGTCCCATTGAGAGTTTCTTACCGTATCTGTTGTGTAAAGCCCGATGCTACTACTACTTCATCATCTAATGAGTCCATTGCATACTCCAAATACTTGTTTAACTATATGTGGATAATATGAATCAGATAACTTTGTAGTGTATTTTTTCTGTGATTGTAACAGTTGCCGTTTTAACTACCATAACCAGGGAGCAATCGATATATCGATCTATCGACTCTATAAAAGATGTAGTTGCTCTGATTTTTTTAGTTGATAAAGGTGCTTTAAAGATGAGGCAGAATTGGGTGAAAATATCAATATACAGTTTTATTCGTCTGTTGAGCTGTTCTTATCCGAAATACGGTAGACTTTTATTTACATACAGCGCTATTGCTCCCGTTGCTGCTGGCGTTATGAAACATTAACACTGTGGTATAATATTGACACACTGCGATAACGTGAAATCGATGCAAGCAAGCATGTGATTTTGCAGCAACCGGTTTTTCTTTTTACAATTATTTTTATAATTCACAACTCATTCCTCGCATGTCAAACACGCGACGTTGATCGACGTGACGTCATGACGTTCGTGTGGAGCAAACAATGACGATCAAAAGCACTCCGATCAGTACATCGCGCATGGGCGAACACATCTACACGCAGTGCTTAACACTAACGGACAAACCAGATGCCAATTGACACTTTTGCAACTTTGAGCTTCGATAACACGAAAACGGACAAACGGTTTGCACACAAAGTCTTCTATTTTTGTTTTGGAATGTTTTTTAACGAAGGATAAACATTTTTTCTATATACTAATTTTTTTAACTACAATTTCTTACTCCTTTCGTGCATGTCGAGGCTTCAATTGACACCTAGGAGACTATTTTTGGCAATTGTTGACTGATTGGGCTGCAATTTTCACAAGTTGTGCGCTAACGGTTTTCGTTTTATAATCCGTTGAGTTTGTGACTCTACCCCCTTCCGTTTCCTCTCCCGGCTACCTTTTTTTTTTGATAACCGAGGAGGAATCTTACATAGAGACCCACTAAGGCCGGGAAACGGCGGGCACCACACCCTGGGTACTGTCAGATTCTTACTGACTAAACCTCCTCGGGCCTCGAAACCTCTCCCCAGTTCACCCGCGAGGGCATAGACGTCAGGGAGAGAGTACCTGGGATGTCCGGAACGCGTACACGGACCCCCACGGCGTCGCGCTTAGCACTTGGTTAGAGTGCCATGGCGTGTGAGACTCACGACTCTGTCCCGCTGC
>KB672869.1:941576-975024 GCA_000349145.1 Anopheles dirus | reverse complement strand
TGCTTAGTCCGGGGACTAGCTGGCTAGCCTGTTGTCCAGGCTTGAGCTCCAGAAGGAGCGCTCCTTTCTGCGTTCTGCGGACGCGCGTTACCTTATCGCCGATCTCTTTAAGTTCCTCGTTGGATCGAAGATCCCTGAGGATGTCGGCATAGGACGAGGACGTCGCCTCCGTTGACCCAACCAGAATTGCCTCGGGCCGTGGCTTGGATGCTTTTGGCTTCGGCATACTCTTTGGTGCAGTTTTGGTAGGGGGCTTGGGCAGTTTCTTCCCCTCCTTCTGCTGTGGCTTCTGCTTCTGCACCTTTTTGGACTTAGGCGCATTTTTCGACTCACTCTTGGCAGAATTTTTCTCCTTCGCCACATTTTTAGGGACTCTTCCCTTTTTCGACTGGAAAATAAATTCCCCGTCTTCGTGCGAAGCTGCAGGTTTCACCTGCACTTCTTGCACCTCTGTTTGCGTAGCCATGCTCACAAGTTCGGTTTGTGAGCTAGAGGCTAGCTTCTTCTTAAGGTTCTCAACCTCATTGAACAGCGCTTCCAGGATGGAGAGCGTGTTCGTCATCAGCCCTGTGTCGACAGCGGCCTTCGAGTCGTCTTCCAGCGACTCTACATATAACCTGAATCTCTTCAGGCATTCCTCGGGAGACTCAGCGGTCTTCTCCTTCTTCCTTCCTCGCAGGTCATACTGGCGCCGCACGATGCTCGCTGCTTCGTCGACCGTATTCTCACTAGTCGTCGGGTTTCCGGCGACTTCCTCCTGCAATGACAAAATCTCCCGGCTACCTTAAGTGAAGCAATGTTGAACACGAAAAGGGCAAAAAGTTAAAGTGCATGCTAATCTTTTTCATAAAGTATTACTTCCCATTACATTGTTGAAAGTGGATTCGACAGATAATATTATCAAACAAATAACAACGTAAATCGTTTCCATCTTCGAATATACATGCCTACAATTAATATCTACATATTTTCGATACCACTATAACAAATTATTTCGTTTACAAAATAAGAAGTTAAACTAATATCTATCTGAAAGTGGCTTATGTTAGGGTAGAATTCCACACCATGATGATTGCACCAAACCCAAATCGCCCAAATCGGGATCTAAATGCTATTTGGAAATTCGTATGTACTGATTTACATACTTTCAATTCACGCCTAAACACTTTTCAATAAACAGCCACAATGCACGAACGTTACGTTTACCTATTTTTTCAGTTTCCATCCAAAGCTGCACAATACACGTCCCACACTGTAACGTCTCGGCATGCTAAGTATTAGTGAAGGTACGCGCACATTCATGGCTTTCGCTCGGACACATCACTCGCGCGTTCGCCCGTCCGTCGACGTAGTTCGTTTTCAGCAAGTGACTCACGCGTTCGCGGTACGTACGGCCTGCCTCTTCCACGGGGTTTTCCACACCCAAACCAGCTTTCGGTGGGGGTGGGGGAGTGGGGCAGGCTCAAGAACTGAAGGTTGAAAAATCCCCCAATAAAAGGTGAAACTAACTAGTTGCTAAACTCTTCTTCTAACCATCTTCATCAACGTGCCTTCTAAATACGTGCCTAACACTGTGCCGTGAACTTCCAATTATCAAAACCTCGGTTGTTCTTGAAGAAAATACCAATTGGAAGATCAGCGATCTAGGGGCAAAAAAACGGTTCAATTTTCCATCGCGTGTGGTGAATTTTCTTCCATCGGCGTGTGAGCGTCGCCCGGTTATTGCGCTTCGAGAAGTGAGTGTTGGAAAATGGTACCGTTTTCGGAGAAAAGAAAAATCTCGCAGACCAGCGAACACACATAGATTCGTTGTGGCTAAATATAGACGCTCTATACATTGCGCTTGGCGGCGAGTATTCTCATAAGTAATACACGTACGACATGCTCTGGCCACCGTGCAGGGCCGTGGTTGGTGATCGTGCGGCGGTTTGGGTGGTACAAGTGCAAGTGTTTACTAATCTGTGACTGTGTCTCCCAAACCGAACATGTGGTAGCCGGCACACACCGACGAACGCGATCGGGGGTACATAATTCAACAGTTTCAAGTGTAACAGAAACGGCGGCCAGCTGCAGCTTAGTTTGTTCGAGCAAGTGCAAGTGATCGCTGAACGCAACACAACAAAATATTCACTCCCTCTCACAAGTTAATAAGATTGAGAGGTTCTGAATCCAATACCACCAGCGATCGTCTCAACCGGCCGCATGAAAAAGAGGAAGAAAAGATGAACAATCCACTCCAACGTGCGGCAGTGAATGCGAGTTTAATCCCAGTCCATTAACGTCTACACCGAATGCAGCGCAAACATGTACAAGGTGGAGCAAAATAAAACAACAACCGTTATCGTTCGTTCCACAACAAAGCATGGCTGCTCGATCTTGGCTCTCGGGTGTGTTCATTCGGTTTGCGGTACACGCGCCACCCGTGTAAGCCCGTGAAATGTTCACCTCCGTGTTTCTTGTGTCTTGTGCCGAAGCATTGTGGCTGGCTTGGCCTAGAAGCGTTCGACACCATTCCCGCCCACCAGATCAACACCACTGCCGATCGTCGATGATGACGTCCCCACCGATCGTCAGCTGCTCGGGGGAGCGTACGCCGGATATTGACGGTTTTTTTTTTTTTGTTTGGTGCAGCATTGTGTGATGGCAGGCTATATGCACCACACGGCACATCCACACTGCTTTCGTTACACGCCGCTTGCTGATAAGAAAAGAAGACGACGGTGCGAGATGGACCGGAATGCGTGTGACTCACTGATAACACCTACGCTCTTAGATCAAACTCCTACAAATTTGCAGCAAAAGGCGCCACCGTGAATCACATACTGATCTCGATGACGCCATGTTTGACCAACGGCATGCCAAAATATGCAGATACTCATCTCATTTGAATATTTTAACAAATTAGGAATCATTCCATCTATGTGTTTTGGCTTACGTGGCTGTGAAAATGTAAATAAGCGCCAAAACGTTATTTAGATCAATGGCAACAATTCAATTCATAAACGATTTGTTTTGCTCTCTCGAAAATTTGTGTTTCACAAACTATTTCTAGAATCGCGTAAGCTGAAGGTTATCCACAGCTAAATTTCGTTCGTTTTGAATTTTTTGAGCCAGCGGACAATGGCACTCGATTTTTATGTTTCGCGATTCCTGGAAGCGATTCCCTCGTTTCAAAAACGCTAACTTCAATCTTGACGACGGCCATCGTGAAAAAAGACCAAAAACGTCCGAGAAAATAGAGCTGATAACACATTGCTGGCAAAACTTTCTTGACAAACGCAAAAGATCTAGCCTTGGAGTGATCTTCCAAGCCATTTTTTAGGAATGCTGTAAAATCAAGGAGGCCCCTCATTAACTGAAGCAAAGAGATGTTAAGCACTGCCACACCCCCACGAGAAATTCGTTCATCAAGGAGTCGAAAATTTTCCAAAACGATTTCAAAAAGTCATAAAAAGTCGGACCTTACTTAGTTGCGCACCCAATATATTATAAAAACTCACAAACTAGCCTCTCAGGAACGAATTAAGCTACCCTATATCGCTCTCATACGTAAGTCAGGCCACAGACTAACCATACTGAATGGCTGTTATGCAAGTAAAATCCGTGCAAACATTTTTGTATCTCACTAGTATGAAGTTACATCACCAATTATCAGCAGAGCGCGATGCGGCTATCAACTAAAAAATTCTCACATGTATACAGGAAAAAGACTACACCGACCCGTTGCTATCAGCCCGGTATCGGCGGTATCACAGGCCTACTTATCAATCGGAGTTTCTGCGGCACGTCTGGTCGCTGGGAAAGCTTCCAGATCCCGCGTGCTCAGTAGGCGATTCGCGCTGACGTCCACGCTCCGCTCCGCGAAAACCGCTTAGTAGCAGTGCTGCAGCAGAGAGAGAAAAAAAACATCGTCTTGCATGCACACACACACGTACACACTTGCACATGAACACATACAAACACCCGTTCACCTCAAGGTGGCCCCAGCACCACCGGACCTGAGATGGCCCGCGAAGTATGTTGTTTTTTCTCTCGTTTTGTTTTGTTTTTTTGCACCCAGTCGGTAATTTGCTAATGATTGCTGAACGTGACCGCGCGCAACGCCGCGCAAAGGTGTAATGGTAATAATTTCGAAACTCTCCATGCCGGCCGCGGTCCATCCCATCAAACGGGGTGGGACGAAAAAGAAGACTGGCAAAACAAACAGCCAACCGACCAACCGACCAACGTCGGAAGGACTGAAAACAAACTATCCGTTAGTGATTAAATTGGTAGCGCGCCGTGTGACTTCGCGATCGGCTCGCGAAGTGTGGTGCGAGTGTGTCTTACGGTACCGGCCGCTGGTGGAGCGCAGTCCTCTTCATTCAGAACTGCCCTCTAGAGCGGGCCCTCGCAAACACGCAAACACCGACTCTCAATGACGCGGTGATAAGATAAAAACGGGTGCGCTGCTGATAAACCGACGATCGGCCGTTGCACGACACGGCGGTGCTAAAGCTGCTCTACCTATTCTCATTTCCACCAGGGTTACGGTTTCGTGCGCTGCTAGTGCTGGCCCGTGTTACAGGTGCAACACAATTGTGTGAAACAGTGTGTATCCTCCTCCCGACCAGTTCCGTGCAGTGTTCCAAAGTGCCAAAAAAAACCCCACGAACAGCACCGAAAAGCAAAGTGACGATAAAGTGGCCAATATCCAGCAAAAAACCGTACGGCGATGTGTATGACATCACCAACCGCTTTCGTACTGTTTTGAGTGAATTTACACAGAACACCCGGCAGAATGACCGACCTATCCCGGCACCCTCCACGGCAGGGCAGCGCCACCACGTTTGGATCCGGAAGCAGCATCTACGACTATCCGGAGCATCTGAATCCGTTCTACGAGGATGAGAATCACAAGCGGCTGCGCTTCTTGGAGCACAAACCTCGCAAATCGCAGCGCCGGGGCAGTTTGTCCAGCCTGCGCGATGGTCTGCGTGAGCTGTGGTAAGTGTGCCCATCTGGGTGTGTGTGTGTGTGTGTGTGTGTGTGTGTGTGTGTGTGAGTGGGCGAGTGGGGTGGTTTCAGTGGGATTTCCGCTACTGTTGCATGCTCTAATTAGCTTATTTATGGACGTCACTTGAAAATGATAATTCGGCGATCATCATCGCCGGTCCGCGAGCGGAGCAGTGAAGTCTTTCGAACCTACCAAGGCTGCGGATGAGCGTTTGTTGTGAGATGATCGAGATCTAGCACACCTACGAAGTCATTCGTTCGTTCTGTGTTTTTGTTTTGCCGGTTCGCTGAATTACATCATCAGGCGATGACGACGAAAAAGGCACTAGAAAGCGAACGAGAAGCTTGGGCTTGGGAACAGTATTTTTTACCTGATCTATCACGATGACGCATCTTTTCTAATGTGTCGAAACGAAGGAATAGTATGACCACTGGCTGCGACTGGTGGCGTCTAGATATGCGCCGACTGAGTAATAGTAAGTAAGTCAGTTACATCTTTGTAATGAAACGAACGAGTGAATTCCTCATATTGTACTCTATATACATAGTACGCTTTTGGGAGTCATTGTAATCTAACACACTCAGGAGTAAGTAATCACACATTCTAGTAACACCCTAACACGCTCTAGATCCATACTCAAACAGTCTTGAACCACCTTCTCGAACGATCGGGAATCAACACAAAGTCTCGCGCACGGGTCTCGAACTTTCCAGAACAGCGGCATTCTTCAACGGACCAGGTATAAGAGCAGGAAATAGAGGGCAGGTCAGGTCTTTCATACAGAACAATCAGACCGTGAACGTAATACAGAAGACGCTTGAAGTTAAATCAATTGAAATTATACAACTATTTAAAGTGATTAAATCCTACTTTGTACAAATACGAAACAGATCAGAATCCCAGAAGAGTGAGTGGGAGTCGTAAAACGAGCGAGAGTTACTGAACGAGTTGGATTGGGAGTGAGTCGTTATAATCTTACACGTTCACTCATTCTTTGAGAACTCCCTTCGGATTAGATTCGGATTAGATTATAACGACTCCCAAAAGAGTTGCTAAACGATTCGAATCCCAATGATGAGTGAGTAAGAGTAGCTCATCTCCCCGGATTGAGTTTATATTTCCATCTCCAGTGGCGTTGAAATTATTAGTCGTCGCATGCTTCGATGCTGTTTTGCACCAATGTCTAGCACTTCGAGATGAAATTTTCAAGTGGCTGTACACATCCAGGGTTACCAAAACGTAGAAGCGAATATCAGGGAAGCTTCTGTGCGCTTCCGCCTATGTTTCACTGAGACAATCAACGTCATTGTCACCTATGCAAATGCTAAAAAAAAGGCCACAGAGAGGGTTTCTTCATATACAACTTGCCGCCGTCGGTCAATTTGCACCTCTCTCTCTCTCTCAGAGTTTTGCCGTGCACCGCACAGAACAGAACGGACGGTGACAATGTTGTTTTTAAACATATTCTACAGAGCCCGGGCCGGGGAGGTTTTCCAAAGATGATCCAACAATGTGCTAAACCGCTTGACACGCTGAACGGTGACCTCGTAACTCCAAGAGGAATAATAAATTGTTAACTATGCGCTAACCAGTCACACGATACACAATTCACTTCAATTACTGTGAAACAATCTGCACCAACGCGTGCTGAAGATGAAGCAGAGACGAAAGTTACATTATCCGACGCACATTCCCACTGCCCGTTATTAGACACTTCGATCGGATTCATTGTCTTGCACCGCCCCAACGTTCTTCGCCTGCGATGATGTAGGAGTGCAGAAATTTACATACAAATAACGCCAACATTGTCTTTCCCGTGGTCTATGTATTGGGAGCAGCTCTAACGCCCATATGTGTTACCCGGTTGAGATCATGGGGAAAGATCACCTCTAAATTTAGCATTCACTGAACGCAACCCATTTTCACGCTTGCCTCAAGTGGCATCAAAATCTTGACATTATATTTATTTTAAAAGCGTTTCCTACTGTCGGGCACAACATCAACTGTGTTATAGCGGGGGTCTGACTGAGGAAATATGTATGTTTAAGCTTGTTCTATCGTTCGATGGCATTGAAAATCGTATATGGTGCTATATCGTTTCACACATTTTCTAGTGCCATATTTATGTTCTTCACAAAATATGGCTATGAAGGTTACACAAACATTATAGAAACCCAATTTGACTGCCCCTACTCAGGAAGACCATATGGTTCAATCGATTCAAGCAGTTTTTGACACACTCACCTCTCCTTTCCCGTTCGGTTGCACTGTTGCCTCTTCCGGCAAGCAAGCAATGCACGGAGATCTTGCTCGAAACGTTTATTTCTTCAATCATGAATATAGTTTAAGTGCATTTCAAAATTTGCCTGCACCCAACGCCCGTTCACTTTACCAAACCCATACGCCATCGATGCAAAAGAGGACGCATAAATCAACTCACACAGTTGTGTGCTCTGCATCGCGCAGCCGGTACCTCGATCGGCTTTAAGTGCCATTGAATGCAGTTTTGCATAGCGCGGTGTCGCGCTTGTTGCAAGATTTTTGATCATCCAACACTCTCCACCCACTGGAGAAGCTGGATGACGTGACGATCGTCGCCAGTTGTAGGTCCATCGCAACAAAGAATCTAATCCAAACGGAATCTTTCATCAATATTTGAGATTTCTGTATTGACATAATAAAGGTCTAGCACATGCTGACATGTTGCTGCGTTGTGTGATGATGAAACAAACAGCAGGATCACTCCCGCCGCCCCCTTCTCAATGAGCTAGATCCTGTCATAAAGCCTAGGTCTATCTACTCGACACCGAATTACCTTCTACCAGCATGCCGCACTAGTATGTGTGGCGTTCTACACTAATTGAAATGCGACCTCCATTCGGTTCGCTTCGTACGTCCGCACGTCACGGCGAGACAGAACCGCGTCAAGTTCACTCCGCATCCAACGACAATGCGGCCGAAGTAACAGGAGGTTCGCGAAGGCCCCCCGGCGTCAGGCAGGCAAATAAGACGGCGGACACGGCGAGACCAGCGAGGGGGACATTTTAATTGAACCGCATATTGGACGGGCCGAGTAATTGAGATCGTTACGGTGTCTCTCCACCGTCTCCCCGATGGGGTTTAGCGTTCAATACACAGCGCAGACGATTGGACAATTTAACGAAACGTATCAGGACATCTGCATCCATTTCCTGGATCGCGATAAGACAATTGGCACGCTAGCTAATGCTCACCAACGCTTCCGATCTCTTTTTCGGACAGGCAATTCTCATCAATTCGTTTCGGCAAGAAGCGATCGTCGACGCTCGGTGTGAACAAAACGTCCGAGAGCCCTCCACCGCTCAGGAGGGATGTGTACGAACCCGACTCGAACGACACCTTCGCCGCGCGCAGCTCCTACTCGGCCAATCAGTCCTACACCACGACGCCACTACTGTTCGTGAGGCACGAACGCTACCGCAGCTCCTTACAAAACCGCCCAAAGGTACGTCCATGGCATGTGCACTGGAGTGCAACAAGCGCGCTCGTTCGCCTTGTTGATTCAACAACAATAACACTGATAACTGATAATTCTCATCTGCTTCTCCATCTGCGACTCCAACGCACCAGGACAACGATGGAATTGGATTTGTGCGGAACGATCGCTACCGCAGCACGGTGCAAAATGGGTTCGCCACGTACGACACCAGGATGGTTACGTCGACACCGAGGAAAAAGCAAGCTGCACCCCAACCGGGGTACGGGTAAGAGACGAACTAAGCTATCATCTCCCTGCAGACGGAGTAGTGTGAGTTACTTAATCTTTTTCGCATCTTCACAGCAC
This sequence comes from Anopheles dirus, assembly GCA_000349145.1. Lineage (NCBI taxonomy): Eukaryota > Metazoa > Arthropoda > Insecta > Diptera > Culicidae > Anopheles > Anopheles dirus. The sequence goes on along the minus strand of KB672869.1, from coordinate 966,205 downwards.
AACCCCGCGCGCAATGCAACATCAGCAGCAGCTCAATAACACCAATCCCTTCGATACCGAGATGGAGCAGGACGGAGATACGATGTCTATGATCAGTGTGGACAGCAGCTACAGTAGCACCTTGCGATCACGCACGTCCGGTACGAGAACGCGTACTAAAAGACGGGCCCCTCCACCTCCACCGGTGTCCGTGGTACGTGTCAGGTCAGGTTCAAGGTGATAATGTCCAGCGCTTAATGGGTTTGTTTCTCATTTGCAGTCCCCTGCGAACCGGGTTGTTCCCACCACTTCAGTCGAGGAGCCATCACCCGTCGCGGACGATCTACGGTGTGAAGATCTGCACAATCTGACCGCAGAAATTGAGAGCTTCGTACGCATTTCGACGAAAGATGGTGGTGATGCGTACACTTCGGATGCGCCGACGGTACCAGCCGAGACGCGCGTCGAGACGAGAGTAGATCAAGCGTTTGATGTCAATAACAACAGCGCCCAGCCTGAAATTCCTACCACGATCTCCACGATCGAAAGGGAGATTGTGCGTGAGGAACAGATTGGCGAGGGTGCGAAAAGGGAGTCACTCGAGGAGGTGAAGCAAAGCAACGTAGAACGGGTGACTGAGAGCAGTAATGATAGCAGGGTGCCACTTGAAGCATCGGAACCAGTCGTGGAGCAACATACGACCACTACTGTAACGATAGATACCGCTGTCACCGCGTCTACCACCCAATCCAACCCGACACCCTCGCCAAGGAAGAAGCATGATGAACCCCAGTCCGAAGTCACAGGCCGCCAGGCGGATATTGATTTCGAAAACCTAGCGCTACCGGAAACGCCCGTACCGATGAGACGATCGAACCGTGAGAATCGCGAGATGTACATCACACAAGACGTGACCACCGTTGCCAAGGTTACGAACGAGAGGCCCGTCGTCGTCGCGTCGGCGAAACCACAGCTCGCGCCAACCACGGAAGAGCCGGACGATGAGGGACCCACGACAACGATCATTGTCGATAACTTGCAGTACAAACTTAAGGTAGTGCCGATTCAAACGGAAATCAACACCAAAATCGAGAGCGCCCGCATGAAGATCAGTGAGTCGACCGGCAATATACCGACGGCCGCGAACGACACCAACGGCACCCCCACGGAAAGGCGTCGCTCGGTGCGTGATATTATAGAGTCAATCAATAAAAGTCAGAGCATGCTCAAGGTCAACCATGAGCAGTCGAGCAACGGGCTGCACGAGACGCAGTCCACGGACAGCATGACGCGAAACATACGCGAGCTCAACGAGCGCGAGCGGGAGATCCAGAGCCTGCTGGAGGACATCGATACGCGCTATGGAAACAGCGGTGGTGGGGTGGCGAACGAGGGCACTGATTTGCAGGCTCCAATGCCGACCGGCCGCGGATCGTACTACGACAATCTGGCGGATGACAACCTGAACGACAACCTGGACGACAGGAGCAACATGTACGCGGCGTCCGGCGGATTCAGGGTGAAGAAAAGTCCCACGAAAACGGTGATCATCGGCGAGACGGACGAAACCCAGTTTCAGGATTGCATCAACTGGAATCCGCTCCCGAAGCCCAGACGCACGCACAACCTGGCGGATAGCGCACCGGACGCCGAGCAGCAACCATCCGTCGGGACGGTCGCGCATACATCCCCTTCGTCCTAATGGTGTGCGCCCTCGCTATCGAATTGTTTCACTTCACTCTATCGATGTTTGTTTTACGTCTCATGGTTCGGTGTCAGCGTGCTTTAGGCCTGACGCTGGGGAGTAAAATTCGTGTTGCAATATTATTTATATTTTGAAAACGAACCGCTCATGTTACACATTTATTGATATTTTATCACAAAATGGCTTGAAGATGCAATAAAACGAGCGATGGCGAGACAGATAAAGTAAGTAAATAATTTGGGTCTTTTACTTTCTGCACAAGTCGCACGTTGTCGAGGAAAGCCGTTTGCCGTCAGTATGCAAACATACGTCGCAAGAAAGATTACATGCAATTCACATGCAGGAACCAAACCAATGCAAAGAGATTTCAAAATTTTCACAGAAGATCGAGCGTAAATAACAGATTCTAGTATGTTTATCCACATTCTGGGGTTCCGAATGCACGCAACGATGGCCGTCGTAACTGATAAATCGACTGATAAAGGTTTGATAAGATATATTTTCTCTGCGTACAACAAGATGTCCTCTATTCCAAGAATTATTTTCGAATCAATGTTAAGATCCACACTTTTTTATAACCGAGGAGAAATATTCTTAGAGACCCACTAAGGCCGCGGAATGCGTCGGACACCACCGCTTGGGTACAATCGGATTCATACCGGCTAAAACTCTTCGAGTCTCGATACCTCTCGTCGGATCGCACGCTAGGGCATGGAATTCAACGAGAGTATACCTGGGTACGTCCGAACCAATCGCCGTGGGGGGTCGCACTCGACACTTCGTTTTTGGGTCATGGCTTGTGAGCCTCATGACGCTTCTTCGATGCCCTACAGACTAATGGAGCCTTTCTAAGCAAAGAAGTTGGCCCACTCCTTACGGTGGACGCCTCGATTCCCGGGGCATCGCAAGCGACAGCCAAGGTACAAGCCGGCAAAACGATATATCTACAGATCCACACCTTTAATGGCTTGAAGTCTTATTGCAAACTAATTGATGTTTGGTACATTGGTTTTTGGTATAATTGGTACATTATACATAAGGTTCAGGAAAAAGGCCAAAAACTTATGAAATTTGTGCTTAAATGATTAAATTAACCTATTCTCAACTGATTGGAACATATTTTTTTAATTTTTTCCCTACAAATCCCAATTTTGGGGAATGTTTTTTTATCCTTTGCACCTTAACAAATTGATGTATTCATTTAAAGAAACCGTGACTCGTAAAGGAAAAACTCGTTTGCGATTCACAGCAAGTAAAGTAATCGTGCCAATTGATAAGGATTTGGTTTTTATGCAACCATACAACCAGTAATTAGTGCTCGGATTCAACCCGCCCGATTCCAATTCCGTTTTCGGATTTCCAACCTAGTCCAAAAACAGATTCATTCCGTAGGATTCAAGTGGTAACCATCGGCACTACAATTCTTGCAATCCAAACCCAAGCGAAGCTAGATTAGCGTTTTAGTTTCGCAAAGTTTTCGCCAAAAGTGTTAATTCTTGTACAGATTTGACCGATCACACTGATGTATATAGTACAAGCACATTTTCACTTTCATTACTTCGTAATGATTCACAGAAAGGTAAGTAAAAATATATTTAAATATGATACAAAAACTAACTATCACCCTAGAAAAGTGTTGGTTGGACGCGTAATACGGATGTCATTAAGCAACTCTCGTGCCATCATGCAATACTAGTTTTGATTTAAAGTTACTGTGTAACGCTACAATAACTGAGGTTCATATTTATGTAAACCGTGAACAACATCAAAAATAATTTATCTGTGTTCTTTCAATATTTCTTTCAATTTAAGCTAATGTTTCAATATATATTGATTGAGATATATTTGATGAGTTTACATAATTTTTATTTACGCTTAGACAACGTATAGAAAACATGACAAGATGGCAAAAAATACGAAAAAAAAACAGACAAAGAATCAAAGAATAAACTGTGACTCACCATAAACGCTAAACTTAAGCTTCCTAAGCTGATTAAGGTGTTGAAAAACTTTTTAATCTGTAGAGAAAAATGACGGTATGCTGTGCTTCCGAAACCCATACAAAATAATCTAGTTTATATGTGATTGACGAAGGCAATAGTATTGAATATTATCTCTGATTGCATTGCACTATGATGTACCATCCTACGACTCCATGTTAGGCTTGTAGTCCTTCAATTCCGTTTCCAGGTATTTACAAAATCGCCCCAAATTCGTGCGTACCGTACTTACCGCCGGGAACCGATCACCGAGCTGGCGCTTGTCGCGCTTGAGCTTCTCTCTCATAATGCGATCCAGCTGCTTGCACTTTGCCACCATGCCGACCTCATGCATGATCGCGTGCCAGTCGTTGTCGGCGAAAATGTCCATCATCGCGTCCAGTGCCTCGGCCAACACCCAAACGTCCGCTTCGTTGGCGCAAGTGTTCAGCACGAAGTCGATGATTAGCTTGACCAGCGGCTCCGGCAGCAAGCAGCCCAGAATGCCCAGCATCCGCAGCCAGTTTGCCCGTATCTCCGCATCTTCGCAGCCGATCACACCGTTCAGCATGAGCTGCACATCGTTCTCGGTCATTTGCCGGAACAGCTCCGGGTTCTTGCGCAAATGCTCAAGGGCGGCACGCATCAGCGACGTTGACGCTTCCAGCAGTTTTTCGTTGCGCTGTCCCTGAAAGACTTGCTGGCCCAAATCAATCCACACGTTGTACACGGCCGCCGGTCCTCCGAGATCGTCGGTGGTAATGTTGTTGCACAGATTATGCAGACACAGCATGGTGGACACCCGCAGTGCGTCCAGCTTCTTCAGTGTGCTTTGTTCCGACTCGACCAGAATCTGGTACACGTTTTCGGCAACCGGTTGCGCTTTATGCCACAGCTTTTCAACCAACGCCAACGATTTAATCGCTTCCAGCACTTCTACAGAAATCTTATCCGTATTTTCCACGCTTCCATTCAGTTCGTTCGTATCGTAATCGTAGACACTCTCCGCATCCGATCCGGCGTTATTGTCGTTTTCGTTACTGTCACTCTGCCAATCGTCATCGTCCGTGGAGCAGATGTTGGTCAGTATTTCAGCAGCTATCCGTTGCGCTTGCAACAACCGCCCGACACTGCGCACCTCGAGTTCTCCCTCGGAAGGAAGATCAGCCTTACGACGTCGCTGATGGGACTGTGCTTCTGTCTCATCGTCAATGGGCACATCATCGGCTACTTCCAAATCGACGGTATCTTTTTGTGGTTCAATGGGCAGCATGCTGGTCAGATTACCCAGCGCTGATCGATGGTTATCTTCAAGAGTCTTTGAAATGCAAACAAGTATTTGGCTCGTGTGACTGCTCAACAACACCGGGACATTTCCGATGATACCAGCGGCTAGGGCGCGTAGCATCAATGTTGTGTTATCCACTACGTCGATTGCAAGAAGTCCAGATAGATCAGGGGCATGGTTAGCTAGCACACGCCAGGATGAAGCATTATCTTCCGAGACTACCAACAAGCATTGTGCTACGGCAATAGCTATTGGAAGAACAAATACATTAGCAACTACACTGGAACCGAAATAACGGACTGCTTCCTAACCATACTTACCTATCTCTTCACCGTACACCTTATAATTCAGGAACGTCACGAAATGTTCCAGCAATTGTGACTGATTGAAAGCGTTCAAGGCATCGGACGTACTTTCGCAGAGGTTCCAAAGCAGATTCACTGCCTGCAGGAACGTATCAGAACGTTCATCCATCTGGTTCTGCATGTTCTTGTCGAACGTGGGCTTCCACTGTCCGTTGCTCGGATAACGATTCAACAGGGCCAACAACGGTGTCAGAACGTCCTGATCCACCATGAATTCGCACAACTCCACGCTGATCACGGACAGATTGCGCAGAGCTCCGGCTGTGGCATGGCGAACGCTCTGATCCTGATCCACCAGCAGCGACGACGCAATGCGAATGACGTTATTTTCTACCAGCTCGCTCACATTAATGTCCCCCTGGCAAATGGTTGCCAGCGATTGCAAACCGCAGATTTTCTCCTCCGTAACGGACGACTCTAGCTGCTCCACGATGGCTTCGACCGGGGTGCCGGTCTTCGCGCTTCCCGCGAGACCTTGCTCGATCAGCTCGTTCACATCAACCAACCCGGTTGGGTTGGTTTGTTTTCGGTGCAGTTTCACTTTCTTGGCCTTCCCCATTATGCGGATTTTTAGTAACGAGGAGAGGAATACTATAGATCAACACGTAAAACGTGTTTTAGGCTGCAGAAAACGAACGACTTCCAACTCCACGTGCTGTTTTGTTTTGTTTTGCGATGCTTGACAATGACATTTGACATGCGTGTTTCTACCACCAAGTTCAATACTTTATACTGCGGCAGTTCGACTCAGCATGGCGCCCCAAGCGGCAAAATATCACTTCACTGCTCAAAACATACTATTCAGCATTAAATCAGCCGTTGAAAACAGTTTTTTATGTTTCATATTATTATCTATATAAACTAATCCCGTACGATAGATAATCATCTGAAGACGATTTTACGTTAAATTTTGAAACCCTCGGACTTTTTTCGAGATGTACAATAAAGCTCAGAAGAGTTAGGATATATTTTAAGATATTATAGAATGCCATCTTCTATTTCTACTGCTACTATTTTTGTGTCTTTAAGTTTACTTTATTGAAAACTAGTCGACGCATTTTACACAGTTTACGATTTTAATTTGAAACGGATACAGACCGTCAATTACACCCGTTTGTTCCCGTTTGATGCCCATCGGAGAAGAGATCGAACTCCAAACGCTCATCCCGCGGGATACTCCAAGTCCTGTTACGCAGAGATAAAAAGACCGACATCACGGAATCCGATGATGACCTTTGCCGATGTACTAATATTAAGCCGAATTACACACCAACAAGCGTTGGTTGCTGCCAAATTACAGGGAGGAAATGCCCTGAGAAGAAAAATGTCCGTCAGTGCACTTAGGCACTGACAATACGGCCACAAAGGCCGTCATACTGATAAATAAATAAAAAAGCGTTGGTTGCTGTCAGTTCCAGTACCGCATAGACAGGGCGCGTTGGCTGCGTAGGATACGTCCTGTACGCAACAACAACTACTACATGTTTTTACTTTAATGATTTATCTTTCAATTGAATTCTTCTTTGTTAGTACAACGATTGTTTTTAATCAAGTTCTTTTTCAAGTTTATTTTTGCTTCGTTAGGGACTATATTTGTCACTATATATAGTCAGAAGGGTTGTCTATCTAGAATGGGTAAATATTTCATTACATTTTACACTCATGATAAAAGTGTTAGTTTGCTGGTTTCGATATTAAAGATACTCCCATTTCAACATTTAGCTTCGAAACACTATCTATTTAAATTCTCCAATGATCCAATGATCAATATATATAAACATGTTGAAATTCGGACAAGCAAACGTAATTTCAATCGTAATTTCAATCGTAATTTCAGATGATTTCGAATATCAATTGAAGAGCCGTGAATGTTATCAAATAACTTAATACAGGTGTATAAAACATTGCATACAGATATGGAATATCTTTGAACGTAATAGCTAAAATAAAGAAAACGATGTTTTTGGGCGACCATTCAAAGTTATCATTAAAAGTTTGCTGACATGCATATTCTCAATCTTTTGTATAGAAAAACTAATGTCATATCTTGATAATTACGATGGAATACATTGTTTTAGAGGTGATATATTGATGTTTTAATGCCATTGTGAAAGAATTGTATGTAATTTCGTGTTTATTAACAAATTCTGATATTTTTCTTTCAAAAATAAAGACAGTACAACAGGAAATATGTATTGCATTCACCCTTTTATTAATATTATGTTACTGCATACTCAACAAATCAACTCATCCGTGCATACAACATGCAATTCTTTCCAACTGGTATTACACCACTCAATAACAAGTAACAATTTACATGGACACATGCAAGATTTCTGCCGTCACACGAACCACCTCATATCGCCTAAAGATTTTGGACAATGCACTTCGGTCTGGAGGGCTCTCATGATTCATGTTAACTTATTGACTTTTTCGATTGATTGCGTCCCTTTCGCGCTTGTTCTGCCGCCACTTGATATCTCTCACCGAACGTCACATTACGATACTTTTCCCTCGCTGTTATATACTGCACTGAGGTAAGCAGTTGCTTCGCTCTAGAATGTTAATTCAGTTAAATAATATTCAACAATACTATACTCGCCAGCTTGTTTGTTTTGTACGTACAGGCTCATTTCAAAACACATGCTATCGATTAGAATTACAAAACATTTTCATTCCGTGGAGACACAATCAACATGTTTTGTTGCAACGCATTTTCTAAACTGGCTGGCTGTTAATGTAATTTTTGTTATACACTTTTATGGCTTTCCTAACGGTGCATCTAGTTTCGTTAAATTCAACATTCCTCATAAAACATCTACTACTACGACTGTTACTGTGGAAAACGGTTCCACATAAATATTGCTTTTTTGCCACACGCCTCACATATTTTTCCATACCTTTGCGAACCCAAATCAGGAAAAAATGATCTTGTTGGTTCATGACCGTTGGTTGATTTCACTGGCGAAAAGGTAGAGGACCTAAATTGAGGACTTCCTGCGGTGTTCTGGTGTTCTGCGCTGTTAGCATATTGCCCACGCCTGTTTTTGCGCCGGGCGAATGAATCTAATTTAAAACACGATTACCATAAGCGAACCTCGAACGGTGCGTTGACGCGCATTGCACCACTACTGGGTCGGTCACAGATCGACCAGTTCGAGTCATTTACACATTTATGCTGTTGTTTTGAACTCATCCGATCCGAATCCAAACGGGGGGCACACGATCCTGCGGTCCCTAGTAGCTGTCGACTTCACGCAGCTGGCGGTTGCCAAGCTCCAACGGCGGACGGAAGTTGTTGATGACCTTGCCGTACTCGAACTGCTTGTTGAGCGTTTCGTCGCACGGACACTCCTCGGCAGCATCGTAGCAGCGCATCTCACGGAACAGCTCCAGCTGCTCGTGGGACACTTCGATCGGTTCCTTGAAGAGGATCCAGGTGACGGATTCCGAGCATGGGGGAGTCGTCAGCGAGCCCAGGTAGGTCCAATAGGCTTTGCCCTCCGGCAGCAAACGGGCCGGATCGAGTGGCTTGTTCAGTGTAACCTGAGAAAGAAGTAAAACAGGTGGCGGATGTTTAAATTGAGCTCAACGTTGCATGGCATAGAGATATTTCGTTCCTAATTCATCATTCTTGGCTAGTGGATCCTTTACCCATAGCAGCATGTATTGTGCGGCCTCATTGGTTACAAACAATGCCCAATGTTAGTACAAGGTATGCTGATTGCTGAGCCTACAAAACAATCGATGCAAAACTTCATTTCAATGAAGCGGAACGTGCGTTTCACGCTCACCGGGTAATGAAAGCCTAGGCTTCGCACAACAACTGAACGTTCCAGCGCACTTCACCAGTGCGCTGATTCATACAAAGTCGCCACACTCCTCAGACCTGTTGACGCTGAACGCACATCTCGCCTCATCTCGCCCGGCTCTATCCGCGATCGCGCCGGGTTCATGGACAGTCAACCGACGCTGGCGCGCGGTGCGAAGTGCGCTGAGCACATTATGCGAAGAACAGAAACTGTGAACGCCGCTGGCTGCTGGGCCCAGAGTACGGTGCACTTTTTTGCAGCAACAGTCTCCCGCCATCACAACACACCAGGGCTTGATCGCCGCCGGAGATCAGAAACTCTCTCGTTTCCCGTTTCAAGGTTACCGTGCGGAACAGAACCACTAGGTGGCCACCCGTAGATGGAACGATTGGATCGGAGGTTGATGCCTGAATCAAAACGGTTGTTAGCGTCAATGTCGATCGTGTGATTTCATTGACTAATTTATTGCGATCGGCGGTGTGGTTTTGTTTGCAAAGTTTCTCGAACAACGGTGGCATAAGGATTTTTTATTGAAAAAAAAAGAATGAATGTGTTTGTATTACTAGTAGATTCCGAAAATCCGGATTCTACCGGATGGCGAACCATTTCACACAATTAACAATACTTAATAACCTCGCCACATTCAACGACGATTGTTGATCAACACTTGAGCACAAGCATGGATGAAGTTTACTATCTGCTTGATTGTCCTGAGCGGTCGTCCAGTCTGATGATGACTCTTGAGACAGTCTACGTAGACGCGTCTCACCACTTGACCCCTATCGCGCTCGCAATAATCAGATAACCCGCTTTCCGCCCCTGTTGGCTGCGCTTGCGATCAGACTCGGTCCCACAAGCGTGCCATACAGGGATCCACCTACTGGACAGGCTGGCAAACACGCTTGTCCAACAGTGACCTATGAAGGAGAAAAGTGGCAAACATAACCTGTCCATCACACGGGGAGCTGGGTAAGCTGGGCGGCAATACAATCGCTGTTGTTTACTGAGTTTACTCCGTCACTTATCGCACGTGAAACTACAAACACCCTGGTCGAATGGGGTGGGGAGGAATGCGTACTGTAAACTTGTGCAACTACGGTCGGGTCAGCTGGCCACGACGATTGACTGACGAAATGCATCGGTTCTAATCTAATTGAAATAGTGCTGCTGCTGCTGCTGCCCACGCTCCCGGTCGATTGAGATGTCTCGCCTCGGCAGAAACGAACCTCCACCGTGGATTGTCTCTGTTGACAAACAAGGCAAAAGCAATTTAACTAAAACATTCCAACAGTATCAGCTCTGCTTGTGCCGCCGAGGGTGCCACGCTGCGCGGTCCGGCTAGAACACTCCCCGGATACCGGGTCCGATTGCACCGGGCTGGATTGCATTGGGCTGGAATTGTATCACGTAACAACGCCCTCGATGTTATGTGAATATTTTATTCCCTGCTCCGTCGCGCTCTCTTCCGCCGCCACCCGAGTCTAGGCGGTGTCCGGCCGGGGAGCATTGAGCGTTTGTCCGCGGGAACGAATTGAGATTCTACGGCAGTCGCATTTCCTGCCTGCAAGTGTACTTACGCGATCGCCCTTGTGGGTGATGAACGGAAGCAGCCGAGCGATGATGTCCAGCTCCGGATGTGGCTTGCCGACCTGGGTGAATGCATAAAAAGATTGTCTATTAGAGCTCAACGGCACAGTTTGGTTTAATTCGCACACACTGCTTTTGCGGTGCGAAACAGCGTGATGCGTTTGCATCAGGATGTAATCGGCGGAAAATGATGACATTTGCATGAGTATTGAGTTCGCTTATGTCTCTTTAGAATGTAAATGCGTCTCTATACGGTCTATGCCTAATCCCTATTTCACTGGCAATCCAATGAACAACATCTGGTAGAATTTCCATCGCAGTAGCCAGTTTTATACACATTATGGCCTACTACAGAATCTCAAACGGAAGCGTGTAACGCAGGGGTCGGCAAACTTTTCAGGAAATGGGCAAAAGAGCAGGAAACTATTAAATTCGCGTGCCAGTGGAGCAGCTCAGATAAAACGATGAAAATTGAGATTAATTTTCTAATCGCATCCAATAAAATGATTAATAAAATGATAATTTAACAGAGTTTCCTGTTCCTATAATATGATGATGCAGTTTTTCGAGAGGAATGGCAAAGGTAGATCTACATAGATTGTTCTTGTAAATGATTTATAAAACTCTAAGAATACGACTCTTGGTCCGAAAGTGCCCCTTGGTTACTGCCCCTGGTCTAACGGAGAAATTATCAAGTACTTCAAAGTGACAGCATTCTGTGCTCACGAAAACGAATAACTCTTAAAATTAATCTAATTTTAGTTGAACTAGACAGGTTATATTTGAAATTCTGAGATTGAGATTCTCAATCGGGCTTATTCTAGTAACAATTGCATGATTTCTAGATATGGTCCCTCATAAAGAGGTTCATATATCTTCATTGTACTATTATAGAAGACATTTTATGGTTATGTATACAAATAGTTACAAGTAAAGAATAGTTGTTTCTTGCAGACATTGTTTATATAAAAGGACATATTTATCCAAAAAAAATCTGTTGCTTTGCTCAAACCAGATTTCACAAACATTCCAAACAAACTAATTAAACTAACTGCCACATGAAAAAGTCTACAGCGAAAACTATCAACACTATAAGAAACATCATTTTTGGAATAAGAGATTTTTATTGACTTATATTTCAACATCTTTTGGGATAAGATAAAATAACGAAATATGACTCAGTATGGTCTAGCAGAAATGCCTTTTCTTGTAAATAGGCTTTGACTAAGATGCTTTCTTCATTTTTTGCTAAATAATTATACACAAAATCCCCAACCATTCGAGCTACTGGCGTTAACCTGACAGACAGTAGCAAAAATCCCCCTCTCTGGCTGCCGCTCAGGCCCAATTTATCCGTCGCATCGAATTACCATACAAACGACCCTTCAAACATACCCGCCTGTCACTGTTGATCGCGCGATTCTCGACGCAAAACGCTTCGCCCCTCACCGTCGTTGGGGCTTCCCGTCGCACTGGGGACGTACAGCGATCCGGTTAAGATTACAACACCAGATAGATCTCGATCGCACGGACAAGGTGAGATATAATCGGCGTACAAAGTTTCTCCTCTTTTTTTTTTCTCCGACACACGCAACCCGCAACCCTAAGGGCCCGTGCTTGCCACATTATTAGAAAAGGTTAATTTCATGCTGGCCAATAATTGAATCGGGCCTCCACGTTGGGGCAAGTGCGCTTAGAGTAAAAACATGACGCGTGCGGCACTGCGTAGTAGGCAACGAAAATAGCAGGCCAGTTGCAGGCCGGCGAAAAGCGGGGAACTGGGTAATGGACACAAGGGAAAATAGGTTTGGTGTTCTGGAAAGGCTGGCCGGTTGTACCGGTGCGCCCGATGCACAAAAGAATCGATTCATTCTGACTGAGCAGCTGCTGTTGCCTAATGAATGAAACCTGCCGTGGTAGCCACAATTGGATTAGTTCACACCGTGGCCTGTGGCTCATGTGGCGGTACTCATGTTCGGCTTGGGTTGTGCAATACACGTTGCAGACTCAAACATCGATCGTAACATGCCGCAATGCTTACCTTCAAAAAGACACCCAACACGGCCAGCCCATCGGGATGGCCGGCGGCCTCAGCGAAGCTCTTGTACTTGCTCTGGTTCCAGTGCACGAGATGCAGCTCCCCGGCGAACGATTCCCCGTCGACCGTGTGCTCGGAGCCACGCGAATCCGAGCATCCCCAGTGGCAGTGGAACTGCTCGAGGATGAACTGCTCCTTCTGCAGCGGCCCGCCGGTCAGCAGCGAGCCCTTGCCGTTCACGTCCACCCGCCAGCAGTAGCCCGGGTTGACCAGACTGCGCGTGTTCTCCGGTACGTACGTCCACCGGAGCGGGTTCTCCTGCAGATCGCCCGAGTGCTGCGTTTTCGAGGTGGTGATATCGACCGGCGACTGGCGCTGGCCGCGTGCCTGCGGGAACATTTCCGGCCACTTCTGCGGTCCTGCGGGAGCGACGAAAAAACAAAACCGAAACCGGAATATAAATATTTTGTGTAATAACGCTAATGCGAACGGTGAACGATGCACAGTGCAGGGAACGTGTTGATTAATTCGGGACAGTTATTTATTGACGAGAGCCATTCATCATGTTTGATTCATCACGACATATGAGTAATGTTGTTTTTGTGGGGTTGTCTTAATAGAGTGGAGATAAGCGCGAAAAACACGAAGTGTCTGGTAGCGCGGTAATGATAATGGCAGCCGCCCACAGCCAACCCAATCACTTAGACCGTCGATCGTCATTAAACAATATTGTTCCAACGTTTGTTTCTACAAATCAATTGCTCCATCCACGTGTTTCAATACAGTCTAGAGCAAGTAATGCACAGAAACATAAAGTCCAGTTGGCGCTCTGATACAGATAAACACCTTAGGCACGATTTTGCTTTTTGCAGTTCCTGGAAAACAGGCTTGCCCTCTCACACAGCATAAACGGACATGTCGCCGGCGCGAACAATTAACTGCAACCGATCACGATGCATCCGGGGAAGCGGAAAATCGCTGACCAATGTGGACACCCATACTTGGGATCGTGACGGATGCAATCGATTGCACACACGAATGCAAACAGGGCAGAACACGCCAAGGGAGACACTTTCAATGTCTTTTACGGCTACTGGAAGCTGTATCGCGAGTTGCGTTTTTTTTTGTCTTTTGTTCCTTTTGTCTTCTACACCCTCCCCAGCAACGACTCCTCGAACCCGGATTGTCGTTGAGACCACTTGATTGACCTTAATTCGAGCAGGATTTCTTGCCTTTGTCCTTCGTCCGGATGTGACGACACCGTGGCAAATTAAAAGCCACTTAGCAACGTTTTGCTACTAGAGCGAAATCTCTTCCCCGACACGAACCGTTTGCCCGGTTGATTGACGCAATAAAGGGTGATAAGAAGCGCACAACGGAGTGTGTGATAATTTTCCACTTTATAGCATTCATTATGCTTAACGTCCCTTCCCCCGAAAGTGACCTCAAGAATTTGGTGACTCAAGAAAACAGCGCCGGCCCGGGAAGGAGGTGCGCAACTGGCAGGAGCTCACTCTTTTCGCATCACCGTTTTTGTGATGATTTATAATATAAACTTTAGCTGTTTGTTTGCTGTGCATAAAATCACAACAACCTTCGAATGATCTTGCCCCACAACGTGGCCACGTTCCGCTTCATCTACCTTCCAGCGTGATGAAGGGTGATGAACATATTTTGATCATCTGTCGCTCAGCGGCGTGATTAATCTTACTCTCAAACGCTCTCGAACGCGATATTGAAGTTTTGTTGCGGTCAGTGAGCGCGAAGCGGGGAAAAAGAAAACAACGATCGGTTTGCCCCGTTGCAGAAGCTGACGTCAATCAAACGGTGCGGTGTGGATGTTGTGCTACCTTTGTTCAATGGGGGTACCCAAATGAGCCACTTGGGATACTGTGCAATTATTATTGTCGTATACTCTCACCCGCCGAGGTGTTGTTGACTCTTTAAGATAGGCTCGTTAAGTTATTAGACCAATGCCGTGGCCGTAGCGTTCGTGACAGGCAGAGATTAAATCGAATTCAGCCAATTTATCTGCCACGCCAGATGGTAGCGGACAGCACGCTATCTAAAGGTAATTGGTAACGCGATGAGCATGATTGATTGCTCGGGAGAAGTCTTCATTTCATTTTCGTAATTAAATTTTAAAAATATATATTCAAACTGCATTTCCTCTAGCGTGGATAGAGCCAATATGTGAAGATGCTCTGCTCCCAGTACCATAAATACAAACATGTGAATGATCTCCGCATCTCAGCTCTTTATTGAATCATACGTACATAGTACTTCTCCTTTTTTATTGAAAACAGAAGCTGCAGAACAGAACAGAAACAGAAGCAGAAGTAAACAAGAAACAATGGACAAGATAAATTAAAGGCACAAGGAGCACATTCCAGCACAGAATTTTGCACAGAATGGCAAAATAATACTGAATAAAAATGCAACATTTTACTATTCCGAGAAGAGTATCACGACAACAAAGATTTTTGCCCGTAGTGAGAAGCAATGCAAGCTTGCAGCAATGTCAAACAATAGTAACTTCACAGTTCCGTTCCGCCACCATATCGATTACAATTGCTCTCGTTACAATATTTCGTTCTATAAATATATAGTTTTTCTTTATTTATTAATGTATGAATTTATTAAGTCGTTGTTTGTACTCTCTTGTTCAATGTTTTTACACTATTTTACGGCCCAAAACAGCCAGTCTACACGAACCGCAATTTCAAAGTGTAAACACGATAATTTACAAAAAACAAAAAATGCAAATGCGCTTGAGGTAACATAATTTTTGGCTATGTTGGACAAAAGCTCTTGAATTGTTTATGCACCAAGTAGAATTAGTTATTTGCTCGAAAAGTTTCATTATTTTCAACGGTATGACTGCCATAGGGTTTATTTATTTGATAAAAATTAAAATTTAAAGTTTTTTTAACTGTTTTAAATTAAATTATTTAAATCAAATTGATTGAAATCGATTATCATACAATTCATATAGAGAAATGTCGCATAAAGAGGCGCTGTATACAGACTCATACGTAATATGTAGAGATGAATTGTTGTGTAAAACAAGCTTCAGAATCCTATTAATGCATTTTTGTTAAAAAATTTGAAAAAAGTATATAAATAACTATCAATAACACATCTGCTTGGTGCAAAGACACCAGCGCTAACCGAGGAGGGCTATTGTATAACACAACTCAATACAATATTTTTGCTACACCTTTAGATCATATGGAACCCTTTTACCTTTTCTTCATTTGTTTCTTTATTCTTCATTGTTTGTTCTTCTTCATTCATCTTTATTTTACACGAACGCAACACGTTTGTTTATATTGAGTTAAGCATCAGGTGCGCTTGAGTGGTGCCTGCCGGACCGAAAAATGAATTTGACAGCAAAGTCGACAACTGACAGCACTACTATTCGCGCTTGCAGGTGCTTCTGGAGGTGTGCTTCGTATGTACTAGTTTCTAAAGTAGAAAATGTTATCTGATAGTGCAAAACAGGTGTAATGATGTGTTTTCAACGGGATAACAATTATTATTAAACTATAAACAAGATTGAGAAATACGAAAATATAGTGCTTCAAGTGGTACTTGTCACGATCAGTTATTGTCCAGAAGCCACAATCAATAAATTTTAAGCTCCAATGTTGTTTTTTCCCAGCGATTAAAGCTCTCAAAATGAAATCCTTCCTCTCTTTAGTCTGCTTATCTGTTGCAGTTGTCTAGCAGAATAATACCTTCCTCCCAGTATGTTGCAATTTCAGAAAACAACTCCCATTTTGAAATCATCATTAGACACTTGAAGTCACACACTACCCCAGGAGGCACGCTTCACACTTTGTATCTCACCATTTCCCAACATCTACGTACGGCTTCCCGCATGGAGCGCCGCTGGTCCATTCTTATCACGTGTCGTTGCGCGGCCTATTGTAAGTGTCACAAGACCGCTTAATCAGCTGCGACAATCCCAGTGAGTAATGGCCGTCGCGACCGTAATTTCCAGCCTCCTGCGCTCGTTAAAACCGTGCCGTTCGACCGGGCACAAGTCTAGCTAATAATTTCCATTTCGCCAACCCAGCCGTATAATCACACCGACATGGACGGCACTGTAATGGAATACGCGGGAACGGAGAGAAGAAAAAATAACATGAGTTGTCAACGTACTGGATGAGGTGAAAAACAAGTTTAGAGGCCAAACAAATTGCGTCACGGGTTTATCATCGGGGAGTTATTTGGATGATAACCATCATTCGTGTCGTGCAATCAGAAGCAATTGCCAGGCTTGCAACAAACATGACACACAAAAAAAACAGCCTGCCCATCAGGCTTGATATCTGTAAACACTTCAAACGGAACGTGAAAAAAGCTAATGGCAAGCGACGTTGAAAGATAGTTTTTGCTATCGCAAACTCTTCAACGTTCTGCTGTATCGCGGTTGTTTATCTCAAAATTCAATCATTAAACATTATTCAAGGTGAACAAACTGAAGTCCACGTCTAACTCAAAGTAATGAGGTCTCGATAAAGTGCACCAACGGCTGGAGTAAGCAACACGACCTTTTCAGTATGCCAACCCGTACATTTCCGCGATCACTCGCCAACCGAGTCGCTCTCCCTACCTGCTACAAGATATCTCACCGCAGCGCCAAAGCTCACGGAGAGCACGTGCTGCAAAGTGTGCTACGCACACACACACAGCGTTCCCCCCGATGAGCGGCAACATGGGTTTTCAATTGGGAACTGAAAAAGCCCCCACCGCACAGTCACCCCCGGCCAGCGCTTTGCTCCATGGCATTCCTTATCACGTGACTGAGCGCGACAAACCGGTCGGAACGCGTTCGGCGAAGGCGCAAGACGTTGGGTGGGTAGGGGAGGGGGTGGAATTTACGCGAACCGGTTTGAGCCACCTTTTGCATAGCCGGCGTTTCCATGGCAGTGACTTTTACGGCGTTTGCTCGCTGCCCCTGGCCGCTTCCTGGGATGCGGGATGCTGCAGCGGGCTGACATCGATCTTTTTGTTTATGTTTGCAGCCAGCTCCACCCGCGGATCGGAGTCGCGGTTCCGGGGGGATGACGAAGGAGATCGCACGCACACCACCAACCAACCAGTGACGATCGCCAACAGTCGCCCAGCATCCAGCGACGGTGGACGGATTATCGAGTGCCGGTGTTCGCTCACCACCACAGACGATCGGATGGAGCGTGAAAAAGGGAGTCACACAACGCAGCCAACTGCCGGCTGAGTGGCGTTAATTGAAGCAATTAGAAAGTTTAAAGACGCGCACGGATTGATTGAGTCAGCGGCAGATTTGGCGGGCAGCTTTGAGGAAAGTTTTCGAGTAAAAGGAAGTTTAGTTTACTGATGCTGCTGCTGAAATGTGCAAAGTTTCAATCGCAACACTAACCCTTATTGGTAGCCAATATGGCTGCCGTATCATCATCCTTTTCTTGCGATACATTTCAAGTGTTTAATAACTATAAATCAGTGTAATCTAAGTCGTAAACAGGTGCAATTGTGTTCGCGGATCACGAGCTGCTTCTCACGATAAAGGATATGATTAGTTCGCCGTACAGTGTGCACACTTTACATAACCAGGTGCTTCTAATCAAAACGGTGTTCCGTTCGTTGCGTAACTCCCGCTGCGAATGCGATCGTATCGCAGCGATAGAAATTTATTGCAGCCGTCTCTGTGCCTCCTCTCAAACAATGGCCGCCCAGTCGCCGAACGTCAGGGAGAGATTTCATCCGCACATCATCCGATGCGATGATGCAAAAACAAACGTTCTGCTATCACACACCACACCCAATGTCGAATCACTTCGCGATCGTGTTCTTTATCGCCCAACTCCCAACCGTTGCAACCGGTTGCCGCATGATCACGGCAGAAGCCACCACCTTAACCAATTATATCAATCAGCATCCCGGGCGCGAATGGGCACGATTGATGTCGGTCGTTGATCGCAAATGACAGTTTTATGTCGGTTCTTAAGTGAATGCAGTTCGGGATTGCGTTATCAATTCAATTATTCCCAGCCGTAACGATCGCTTGTGCGGGACACGCGCGATATTGTTTTGTTGACGCGCTCCGTATCGAACCCATCTTATCTGCGCGACTCGTTTTACGGGCCTTGGAGCGTGCGCCAGAAGAGTAAGCAACTCATCTCGCCCGTTGACAGCAAGATGAGGGAAACGTGATTATGGAGAAACTTGTTTTTTTTTTCGGTGGCAAAGATGATTTGTTGGGGATTTTTTACGCAGCTCTTTTGCTGGCTTACTAAAAACAGGTATAGTTCGCAAACTTGGGTTTTTTCCGCGTTTGTTGACCAGGATCGAGTACCGCCTACATGTTTTTCAACTCTCATTTGAGTGTGCTCATTCGTTGCATCCAAACATGGGCCGCCTAAACCACCTAAGACACGTCACGTGTCTTAAAGAAGAAGACGCACGGGAAGAGACCTGCTTGCCTTAATTGATTCATTGTGCGGTGTGTGTGAGTGTGTCTTTGGATGTTTCCAGAAACCTGACGTAAACAACATCAAAGACGCACACACTCACCGCCCGAGTCGTGCCCATTGCGTTTATCAAACGCGTCGAGGCTATCTTCCGGACGCAACCTTGTGCTCTTCCGCCACAAACAAACAGCTGAACAACTGACGACACGAGAGCGCGCACGCTTTACCGGGAGCGAACTTGTAACGTCACTGATAACAGGTGCGTGATTGATTTAATAGCTTGGCGCGGTTGATAACTCCGCGGTCGTGCCAGCCATTCCGATAAGGGTCGGTTTCCCATGCCGGTTCCCATTGCTGATTCCAGGAGCTGGTTAGATCGCTGATAGTGGCCGATCGCACGAGATCAATAATCGAAAGCGGTTGGCAGCGATGGAAGAAGAAAGTGGCGCGTGACTTCCCATGCTGAGATTGCAATCAACTTACTGCTGAGCTTTGCGTGTAACTCTGCCAGAACTTGAACCTTCGTTTTGACTTACCATTCAGCTGTGTATATCCCCACGAGAAAGACATGCTGACGAGCTGTTGATGAGTTGCGCTGTTTTTCGAAACAGTAGACAAAACTCCAGACGTCGCGATTTGCTACAATGTATCAACAAACAACTTCCTACAAAACGCCTCAGACACTGCGCTCTGTAAACTGAACGCTGGCAGCTCTCTTTCTCTTTCTTTTGCCGAAACAATCGCGCACAAACACAAGCGCTGTAGCGGTAACACTTGCCCGAATATCCACTATTTGCTATCCGGTGTTATCAACAAAACCGCGGGCGGGCGCACGCGCTCACACACAACACTGTCCAGCAGAGTACGCGTACTCGATCGCGCGTATCGAACAGCAGAGATTTCACTGACTGTACAGAAAGCCCAACCGCGGACGAAGCGTTTCTGTTTTCACCCCCTAGGACGTAAACAAACCAAGTCTTCCGATGAGCCACCCCAGCGGTGGAACCAAGATCGTGGAGCGATTACGGAGCAACACACACAACCTGCTCGCTCGATTGGCACTTGGGAAATGAATTCGGAATGAACGACCGCGCCGACGAGGCGGTGACTCTTATTCATCTGGAGAAGGCGCTCCAGTGCGTCACCCATATATGTGCACGGCCAGCACCGCACCACTACTACCAGCGGGCGGACGGTGCATTTCTCGGTGGCCGCGGCCCATGGCTGCGACGAATGCGGAAAATTTATGGAAACTCACGCGTGCGGCCCGCACACTCCGCAGTTCTTTCTCTCCTTCTCTCGTTCGTTATGTTTTCCCACTCTCGTTTGCTTCCGACGATCGTTGTTGATCGGGTGTGGAATGTTTCTGCAAGTGTAGTGGTAGATGCACTCGTGCTGCATTTCTCATTGTCACTATACAGTACAACATTCTAATGCATTATTCTATTGTCATTAGCTAATGATTGCCACCGTCCGGTCGGATGTTGTTGAACGGGCCCGTTAATGATAATTGAAAGACACATTTTTCGAAAAGTCCCGCCAAACACTACACCAATTATATGGAGTGATTTAAGATCGATAATCATGTCGGTGTCTACGAAGTTACACTCTTAAAAGATTGCGTTAAACTGTCCCTAGTAATGTCTTAAATATCCATCGACGGAAGCTCTAAATAAATATGTTAAATTATTCCCACCAAAACCCATTGAATATCCAAACAGGCCATCGGGATTTTATCCACCGTTTCGGTAGTTCGAACCACAACCGCGATCGTGGCGAGGTGTCAAAATTTACGATCCAGTTGGTGCGTTTTGTGACGATTGTAAACATTTATCTTCATCCCATTAAGGAAACTGGCGATAAATGGCCAATCGAATGTACCGGTTTGTGCGAGCGTCATTTAAAGAAGCTGCGGGAGAAGGAGCAGCAGTGTTATAAATATGCCAATTAAATCAAGACCAACATTAATTGATAACTGCCAACTGATGAGACGCTCGTTCCGCCGAAACTGTGACGGGCTATAAAGAAAACAAACCAGTTGGAATGAAGCAATTGCTTCTGAAAAAAACCATCATAAGTTATCAAGCAAATTCCAAAACGCCACTTCTACTTGACTGTTATGATAAGGCATTTGGGCGCACCATTATTATCAAATGCTCGAAATGTACTGCCATATATCTTAATGACAACGATAATGAATGTAACGGCAATTATCGGCAATGTAACGCAATAGTTTCGTTCCGAAGCGTGCCTTTTGCAATATCAGCATGAGTGATACAAGTGAAAACTAAGCTACTGATAACGATATCAACAACTGCGTGCTGATGGCGCTCGGTCATAAATAATTTAATCCTTCGCTCGTTCGATCCAAATCGATCCCGACACAATGGTTTAATATTAATCGAAGACCAAGCGTTTACTAAATCGGTCGCATGACAGGCTATTTCTGTGGCATAGTAACACAACACGTGATCGTTTCACTTTATCGGGACGCTCCGAGAACGCTACACGCGGCTATCGCACTCCATCTGCTGACCGTGAAAAAGATGAATTTGGTCAAAAAGAATATGAACCATAAATGAAGATATCAGTACAGCAGACGAGCTGACGTAAAAAAAGTCATCTCCACAATATTGTCCAGTTTACTTTGTGATCAACGACACCACCAGCTACATTGATACATTGCTGCGCTTCCATTATCATGTGCTTCCTAATTCGCGATCAACAACAAGTGTGTGCTCGATGCTCACTTGTCACCTCTATGATCAAGTTGTTCGTGAGCGTGGGTGAATTGATGAATTTGGCGAGCTTGACATCTTTCTCGAGCTGGACATTCACTTCTCTAAAATTGTGCGCTTTTATGGAAAAGTATTGTATGGTTGGCATATTCTCAATATGATCGCAATCCGATTACCGATCAGAAACAATACAATCTCAGAACCTAGAAATGGCTTAACATAATTGTTTAAGACAAGAATTTGAAGTATTTTTGAAAACATAAACATAATCCTGACAAACTAACTACTCAGGCAGTCAGCGACTTAGAATGCTTGGTACTAATTATGTGCGTGGTTTTATTGCCTTAAAAGAAGCGAATGAGCATCGTAGGTATTCTAGCTTTCAAATGTACTTCAGGTAGTTTTCTACCTATTCATTTCTATTCTATTGTAATTCATCTATTCATCTATCTATTCTATTGTTCTATTGTAATTCACCGTCAAAGAATCGGTCTTTTTTATAATTCTTTCTTTCTTTTTAATAATTGATGCTGTCTGAACTTTTTTGGGTTTTGTTACTTTATCCTATAGACATTCGGATTTGCGTAGTTTTTTTCAGTTTTTCTCGGTAAGATTTTCAGTCAGATGCACTTGCGATGTGACAGTGATGGTGATATAATGGTGATATTACACATCAATGGTTCTTATTTGACCGTTCTAGTGTGCAGTGTTATATGCCACCATTAAATGTTTGATTTTAAACTACTATTTAAAAGCCTTCTCGCTAGTAAGCTACTGATGGAAAAAATGAAAAAAATCTACATCAATTAATAAATATCACATTTTTAGCCTTTATTTTCAATAAATATATATTTTAAATTATGGTTGCGTAAAGTAGAAAAATGCAGATAGTTCATGTTGCACCAATTTGAAAAAGACTCATTCAGCTTTTACAACGATAAAACGAAGATGGATAGAATAGGTATTATAGAATTCCAACAATTGAAATAATCGGACTTTTTAAGTATAATAAACATATAGAAACATGTTAAAAAAGGGAATCTACTAAAACTGGTATCAATACTCCTAGAATACATGAAAATTAAGATAAAAAAACTCAATGTTTTCACAAATATAGATTTTATTGCTAGGAAACGCACGGAAACCTGCAATATCAATAAGAAACTATCATGAGCAATTAAAACCGCAAGACGATGTTTTATTTTCTTTTTTAATTGCTCTTGACTTTCAATAAATTCATAGCACAAACATGACAAAAAGATAAAGATGTAAAGATCCAATAGTCTATAGCAAAAGCCATTTTTCTAATTTCAACAGAAAACAGCGGCGATAAAATCGCGATACGTGTGGATACGGTATAAAGATTTAATGTTCAGTCGCCTTTTCGATCGGTTTCGGGATATACTGTTATGTCCTTGAATTCCGAAAACACGTTTATTAATAAATTTTTCTTCTTATGGTCATTGGTCATTGGATTTAATATTCTTAGTTTCAAGTTTAATTTTATGTCGACTCACTTTTTCATAACTATTAATCGTTTAGTAATTGTCAGCTATTTCAAATCGAAAGTGTCGAGGTTTTATTATCAGAACAAAATCACTCAAAAATAAACAACTCGCATTACAATAGATGTGATTACTGAGTAATTGGCGCTTAATGTTTACTTTATAATGATGACAACCATACAGTGCTCGGACCATGATCAAAGTTATATTGCGTGTCTTGAAGTAATGGCTAAACAAACACAATACAATCACATAGGAGACTTTAAACACCTTAGTCTATTGAGCAGACAGCTTGATTTGAAAATTACATTTAGCGCCATTAACGGGGTTAATCGGCATAAAAATAATTGGAAAGCCATCAACAAAGTATAAGGTTGTCTGTCCTGCCACTCGAAACTGAATAACGAATAAATGTTATTGGTATTGTTTTAGTACAGAAGTGTTAGTACAGTTTTAGTACAGAAGCTGAAACGTCAAATGCTCCATGCTAGATTTTAGATAACTTGTTAACACTAGGAATTTTGTTAATTTTCATGTAATTGTTATGTAGCAATGCAGTATATGAGGGAATCGTAGTAAAATTTAAATCAATAATATCGTAAATTATATTGTTTGGTCATGTTTTGCAAACGTAAGTAATAAATTCAGTCGTGTTTGTAATAATTTAAATCAATAACGTTGAACAGAAAACTCTACTTTTTCATAACCAAATACGAACATTCTTATTTGAGAAATTTGATAATCCAAGGGCAACATTTTTTTATCAAAGTGCCGTAAGCTTGTATACCTATATGTTGGCAGAATAAAAAAACACACCAATAATACACTGCCTTTTCGTATTGTGTCATCAGCATCACGTGTTACTCGTGACGTGCTTTTATGGCAAAGATATGCTTTGCCTCTCAAATAGCACTCTTGTTCTTCGTCAACTACACACAATCGATTGATTGTACAGAGTATCGCGTAAACATATTTTCAAACCTAATGGTGACTCATTTTTCCGACTTACCATTCAGATGCGTATATCCTCACGAGACAGACATGCTGACGAGCTTTTGATTAGTTGTGCTGTTTTTCGAAACAGTAGACAAAACTCCAGACGTCGCGATCTGCTACAATGTATCAACAAACAACTTCCTACAAAACGCCTCAGACACTGCGCTCTGTAAACTGAACGC